>AWOL01S0020980.1:0-30763 GCA_000715115.1 Nicotiana otophora
TATTTCGAATATACTCATTTCAAATAAATATCTTTCAACTATAATTTTTTCAAATAAAAGTCATCCTATGACACTTTATTTCATAATCATAAAATACGGGTCTCAACCCACTTTTATATTTCCACGGCACCTCGTGCCAATTTCTCTATCAGAACCGCACGGACAACTCACGTGCCAAATATCATCATTGTTTACTCACAGCACCTCGTGCCACATTTCATGTCACACCCCGAACCTGGGGGGCAAGATCGGCACCCGGTGACTCACCTATCCTTGCGTACTCCCTTACGACTAAGAGACTCTTAACATACAATGTCATACATTGGCCATGGGCCACATTGCAAGACAATTGCGAATGCTAACTAAACATCAATATAAATCTGGGCTGACAAGGCCGCCATAACTACTACGACTGGCAAACATCTACTGATGTATGTACTGTGATCGGAATACGGCCCCGACCTACTTATAACATATATACTTATATACACAAGATGTACGTAAAGCTCTAGACCCGGCAACTCCAAAAGGCATTGAGCTTACCGATCAAGCTGAAATCGGGCAACACCTAATGAGGAGGTCTACCCGTCTGTCTGTGTGAACCTGCACGCATGAAATACAGCGCCACCAGAAAAGGGACGTCAGTACGAAGTAATGTACCGAGTATGTATGGCAATATACTGAAAGATGAAACTGAACTGATAATATCATAACTAAAAGTAACTGGGAGTCAAAGATAATTTGAAGATATGCTTACCTGTTGATACTGACTCAACTCTCTCAATATAGTAAGTAAAATAGCCATCCGGCCTTATAAGGCTCAGTATATATATACAACTGTCCTGCCGTAGTAGGCTCGCTCATAGGTGCTCGGCCACAGTAGGCTCGGTATATAACTTACCATATGATCAGAGGTTGCCCTATAGGGGCCTGCCCATTGATTATAGCTTGATGGTAATGAAAATACTGTAATACTGTATATATAGACTCTCTGCTATCTTGACTGGAAGAAGACAATACTCAGTTGAATATGAAGTCCCGATAAGGAGAATAATGTAATTTATGAGACTAGGATAATGTATATAAATTCAGAACTATGAACTTCTCTTTATGCCTCGTTATCAAACACATGTAATTAATAGATCATCCCAAAATGAAGGAAGGGCTAAGCCTTAACATACCTGAACCGGTTCTCTGGAAAACCCTTCTAGCACACGACAATTGTCACAAAATTCGTGATGGCAAGATCAGAGTAGGGAAACGTTCCTATGATATTCTTGAGAAAGATTATACCGGGCTTCTTTAGAATTGCCAAAAAACTATCACGCTGCTATGAGCTTGAATTCTTGATTGAATTCTTGTTGAATCCGAAAATGTCACGTTACTAAGCTTCATATTAAATTGTTCAGAATATTGTTGAATTTCTAATATTGTTGAAGATACTAATGAAAATCTCACGTTAAAATGTATCTCTTTTAAGTTAGAGATAACTTTTTGTTAGAATTTATGTGGGCCACACCTAATAAGCTTACTTTAGCCACCAAATCTCTTAAAATGTGACACCTTGCAATTCGATTTAAGAGTCATTAAGTTGAATAGTGGGCTGCCACGTTACAACCTTATCCACCAATTATCCACTTGATTTGTTAACTTGTTAATCTCCCACTAATCAATAATTAACCAATTGCCAACATAATTAATAATTATACCAAATTACTTACAATACTACTCACTTTTAACACACTTTATACACCTTACTATAATGGTCATGTGGTACCTTGTATGACACTAGTCCATAAATACAGGGTATTATGGCTTGGACCGTAATTTATCCTAAATTGCCAAACTTCGACGAAACTCATTTTCTTTGATTTGCTTACCCTTTATCCTTCACAAATTTACTCTCCCCACCACAGGTGTGAAACCACCAGATATCAAAAGGCTTCAGCCATTTGCCTAAGTCCAAATTCAAACCGTTAAGCATCCGAAAAACACCCGAGGCCCCCGGGACCTCAACAAAATATACCAACAAGTCCTAAACCACCATACGAACTTAGTCTAGCCCTCAAAATACGTCAAACAACAACAAAAAGACGAATCACCCTCCAATCCAAACCTAATGAACTTTAAAATTTCTAAATTAGACTTACTCCAACTTCCGGAATCGGCATTTGACCCCGATATCAAAAAGTCAACCCCCGGTAAAATTTCACAAAAATTCAATTTCGCCATTTCAAGCCTAAATTAGCTACAAACTTCAAAGTTATAGTCTGGACATGCTCCTAAGTCCAAAATCACCCAATAGAGCTAACGAAACCAACAGAACTCCATTCCGGAGTCGTCTTCACACTATTCCGACTACGGTCAAAATCTTGAGAATTAAGCTTCGATTTTAGGGACTGTGTCCCAAAACGCTCCGAAACTAAAAACAAGACCTCCCAGAATGTCACATAAGAAGCAGTAGGTACGGGGAAAGCAGTAAATTGGGGATCGGGGCTAATACACTCAAAACGACCGGTCGGGTCGGTACATCAAGGTTAGACAAGATACTTATCTTTTAAAGTTATGATGATATTCCAAAATTGCCTTCTTGCTTGAATTGACCTCCAGACCGCTCAAATCTATCAAAATTAATCGTATAACTTTATTAAAATTCATCGAAAATAATTTCTGATAATAAAACGTCGACTTAAAATTTTATTCTAAAAAACTCAGCCAAAAGTCAACGCGGCGCTCGCCTATCAGAACCCGACGTAATTTTCATGATATCTGAACACCCATTCTGATACGAGTTCAACCATACCAATTTTATCGAATTCCAATAACAAATCGTCCTCAAAATCTTGAATTTTCACTTTTTGAAAAGTGTTTACAAAAATCCCAATTTCCTTCATTAAACTCGAATTAAAGGATGAATATAACCATAGGTTCATGAAATATAATTAATTTCAGATATAGAACACTTACGCCAACCAAGATTGTGAAAAATCCCTCCAGAATCGCCCAAAACTGAGCTCCAAAAATCCCAATCGAAAATGATGAAAGGACCATTTTTGGTCCTTAACATTCTGCCTACTTTCGCATTTGCGGACGAGTCGCCGTATTTGCGGAGCTGCTTTTGAGAGCCAAAACTCGCTTCTGCGGAAGTGCACTTCTCAATCGACCCTCGCATCTGCCGAATAATTTCCACTTCTGCGAGAATCGCAGGTGCGACACGATGGCTCGCTTCCGCATAAAGGGTCGCTTCTGCGATGGCCAGGCGCTTCTGCGCAGAAATTGCCACTTCTGCGGCCTTCTTCATCAGCTTTTTCTCAGGTCCCTTCTGCGTTGCAAATCCTTGCTTCTGCGAGGTCGCTTCTGCAATCATATACTCCGCAGACGCGATTGCACCATCAATCAAAATTTCCAGCAGTCTTCTTCCAGTCCAAATTGATCTGTTAACCATCCGGAATCTACCCGAGGCCCACGAGACTTCAACCACTTATACCAACATGTCCCAAAATATAATATGAACTCAGTCAAGGCTTCTAACCATGTCAAATAACGGCTAAATTACGAATCGTGCATCGAATTGAATTATGAGTTTTCAAATCATCCAACTTCTATATTTTGCGCCGAAACGAATCAAATCAATCCGGAATGACTTCAAATTTTGCACGCGAGTCATAAATGACAGAATGGAGCTATTCCAATTTCTAGAATTTAAATTCATCCTCGTTATCAAAAATTCAACCTTCGGTCAAACTTTCCAAAAATCTTCTATTTTAAAAACATTCACCAAAATGCATCGAATTGTCCTACGGACTTCAAAATCAAATTTCGGGCACACGCCTAAGTACAAAATCACCATACGAAGCTATTGACATCATCAAAATTCCATTTCGGAGTAGTTTGCTCAAAAGTCAAAGTCCGATCAATTCTTTTCATTTCAAGCTTCAAAATAAGAATTATTCTTTGAGTTAAATTTTGAATATTCCGAAAATCAAACTCGACCACACCCGTGGGTCATAATACATATTACGAAGCTACTTGAGACCTATAGTCGCTGAACGGGGCGTAAATTCTTAAAACGACAAGTCGGGTCGTTACATTTCTCCCCTCTAAAACATACGTTCGTCCTCGAACGTGCCAAGAATCTTTCTGAGGACTTAATTTACTGAATGTATTTACTGCACACATACTCGCGGGATGAGCCTATGTCACCGCAAACTTAACATGGCTCGACAACACCATCTCAGTTGAGATTATTTATCTTATCCACATTTATGCACTTGAATTCCAAATTCCTTACACTCCAAACATTTTCAAAAGGCCTTATTATCACATTAATGCATGGTATTAGTTTCACCCGGCTATAGAAACACGTGCCTATGAACACATTATACGTATGTCCATAACCACATCTCTGGTCATAATAGCTATTTATAATTAATTTCAGCATCCTCAATTAATCTCATCTTAACCAAAATCTCATATCAATTTTTTTTCGCAACACTGACAGCAACACGCGAGGGGTGAAGACCTCGTAATTATTTATCCAAATTAACGAGCCACATTTAACGCCACCTGAACACTCACCTTATAGGCTAAAACTCAATATTTACAACACGAATATGGCTAAATATGCATAGGAACATATAAAAGAATTATTAAATAAGCCTAACAGGAATGCCTCCCTAATATTACTATGGTACAAATTTAATTTCACAAAGGGAGAATTTAAACTCATATTGTTTCACAACAAGGTCCTCGTCCTTATATAACTTCCACCGCGGCTTGTAGCACAGTTTAAATATTTTACATCATATAAAAATGCGAGGCTCTCATCCTCAACTCCGAATCAGAAGTATTTTGCACATTGTGCCAACTGAAAGTTTCAATTTCCTTTCCTTCTTCTTTTCAATAAATTTCGTAATCACTTTTCACAACACATAATGAACCCCAATTCCAATTGGGCATATAATTCATAAAATTGAAATCACTTATTCCGAAATCACATCAAAACCCGCTATAGTAAGTAATAGAAAGTCACTTTTGGACTTATTACCCTCAATAGTGTACGAAAATAAAAATGATATACACGGGCTACAATCATCAAATCTCCCAACCGGGATAAACATATAAGTGGGTCACAAATTTACGAAGCTCACCATAACTGGAGCATAATAGGAGGACTCTCCTCAATATTCATAACCGAATCAAATTAAGGAAAATATCCTTTTATAACAATTTGGGATCATACCTGTAATGACACCATCTGGTGTAGTGGCCTCAGCCATACCATAGCAAATATATCAACGGGTTGGGCCTCCCCCTCTAGGGTGCTCTCTACCCGCTTGTCCTCCACCCCTAACTGGCTGTACACGTAGGGTAGTAGGTGCATTGGGGCTCGTAGTGTAATGACCCGACCGGTCATTTTGTGCTCTAGCGCGTCATTCAGTGGTTTGAGGATTTAAGTAGCTTCACTCCAAGTATTATGACTTGTACGTGTGGTTGGAATTTAATTTCGGGATGTTCGGAGTTGGTTTGGAAAGAAAATTCTAAATTTGGAAGCTTTAAGTTGGAAGAGTTGACCAAACTTGGACTTTTGAGAAACCACCTCGGAATCGGGATTTGAAGGTTCCAATAGGTTAGTATGATGATTTCGGACTTGGTCGTATGTTCGGGTCGAGTATTGGGTGGACCGAGAGTATTTCGGTGCTTCTTACGGAAAGTTGGCATTTTGAAAGTTTGATAATTTCCTATGTTTGGGTTGAAGTGGATTTTGATGTTATCGATGTCCGCTCGGGATTTCAATCATGGAAATAGTTTTATATGGTGATTGTTGTCCTATGAGCGTGTCCGGATGTTAATTTGGAAGTCCGTAGGTCGTTTCGGCATCAATTGGCAAAAGTTGGGAATTTGAAGATTTTTGGGAAATTTGATCGGGAGTGGACTTTTTAATATCAGGATCGGATTATGATTTTAGGTGTTGGAGTAGGTCCTTAATGTCAAATGTGACTTGTGTAAACAATGCGAGGTCAATCGGACGTGATTTGATAAGTTTTGGCATCGGATGTAGAAGTTTGAAGTTCTTAAGTCCATTAAGCTTGAATTGGGGTGCAATTCATGGTTTAGTATTGTTTGTTGTGATTTGAAGGCTCGACTAAGTTCATATTGCATTTTGGGTGGTGTTGGTATAATTGGTTGGGGTCTTGAGGGCCTCGGGTGGATTTCGGATGGTCAACAGATCGAATTTGGATTGGGAGGAAGAGCTGAAGCAGCTGGGCATCTGGTGCGATCGCACCTGAGTGAAAAGAGCCGCAGGTGCGAGCCCGCAGAAGCGGCACAGTGGTCGCAGAAGCGGGAGGGAGTGAGGAACTGGGAGTCCACAGGTGCGGAAGCGTTTTCGCAAAAACGGATGCGCATCTGCAGTAAAGGAGCGCAGAAGCGAAAGAGCTAGCCTTGGGGGAGAGATGCACCTTCGAGTAATCCTCCGTAGAAGTGGAGGCACAGAAGCGACAAAAGGACCGCAGGTGCGAAGGTCAGGGCTGGGCAATGAGTTGTTTTGAAGACAGGATTTGGCTCATTTCTTTCATTCTCTCTTGGTTTGGGGCGATTCTTGGAGAGCTTCAAATGGAGGTTTTCATCATCAATGGCAAGGTAAGTTATCCCCACCTATTATGAGTTAAATACAAGGATTTTATATGGATTCAAGCATGAAAATGTGTAGAAATTTGGGATTTGGAAGAAAAACCTAAAAATTGGTATTTTTGGATTTTGACCGCGAAATCGGACATGAGATTAGGAATAAATCATATATTTGAGTTCGTGATGTTATGGGAAAAGTTTATCTTCGAATATTTTCGGAATCCGGGCACGTGGGCCTGAGGGTTGATTTTATCGACTTTTCGAGCGGAGTTGGAAATTTTTTGATTAATTATGGGTATGATAACACATTTTGATTGGTTTGCACCTTATTTGCATAGTTTTGGATCGACAAGCATAGATTTGAGGTGTTAGAGTGCCGTTGGAGCCGACTATGGAGCTTTGGAGCGAGGTAAGACTCTTGTCTAACCTTGTAAGAGGGAATTTATCCCATATGTGATTTAAATTAATAATATTTGCTAATTGTGGGGGCTACGTACGCACAAGGTGACGAGAGTCTGTGCGTAGCTGCTAATTATATTATGTCCGGGTAGTTTAAGACTCAAATCATGAATTACTTGTAATGATTGCATCCTTTATTGATTAAAGTACTAGGATTATATTAGAAGTTGTTAGAGGAAATAGTAAAAGACCGAAATTTCACATACTGTAATTTTTGTGCAAATTACTTGACCGTTAATAGAAATTGTGCATCCTTATGTGTTAGCCTTGTGATAACTTCTCATTCTTGAGGTTCATAAGAAAATGTCCTCCTTTCTTGGGGAGCGTGCCGAACGCCTCCGCAGTATAGATGCATCTATGGATCGGGTCGCACATCCCTTGACAGTGTACACGACACTCTGGATCGGGCCGAACAACCTCGGCATAAATCGTGCTTAATAATAAAAATTACACGATGCCTTAATATTTTATTGGAGCTTGTGAAGATAAATAATTAATTGAAAATTATTGAATTTGAAAGAATTATTTTTTTCCGTTACGGTAGTTCACATAACCATCATTGTTTCACTCTATAATTTTTATTTTATACTAATTAGTTAATGGAAATTATGATTTCAAAGGTAATAAAGATGGGTACTTGAATTAGTAAATTTCCGTTGGCTTGCCTGACGGTGGCGTTAGGCGCCATAACGGTCTATAGTGGATTTTGGGTCATCACAATAGGGTTTGAGCGTTCTAATGAAATCCACCTCTCCCAAGTCTAGGACAATCTCTCATGATATGCATAGTCTCACCACATTCATAACAACCCATATGAGGTTGCTGCTGCTCGTACTGAGTCTGTGCTGGATAAGTGGAATAATCACTGTAAGAATTTTGTGTCAGTGCTGTACTATAAGAAATTACTGGAGCACCCCAAGTAATCTGATGTGCGGACTGAGATGGCCGACTGTTCGAGCCTCTGCCATAATGGGTCATAGCTGAAGAGTAAAATCCACTGAACCCTCCAGAGCTTCGAGACCATTTGGCCTCTTTAGACTCCCTTTCCTCACCTTGAACACCCTCAATCCTCCTTGCAATCTCCACTACTTGTTGAAATGGAGTATCAGTTTGCAACTTTCAACCCATGCATATTGTAAGATCATAATCGAGCCCCTCAATGAATCTGCAGACTTGCTCTCTGACTATAAGTACCAAGATAGGTGCGTGTCGGGCTAACTCACTGAACCTGATAGCATATTCTGACGCCGTCATGGTGCCTTGATGCAACCGTTCAAACTCTGTGCGCCATGAATCCCGGAGAGTCTGGGGAACAAACTCTTTCAAAAATATTTCCGAAAATTGAGCCCAAGTTGGTGGTGTTGCATCAGCTGGTCTACCATCTTCATAGATTTGCCACCACTGATACGTTGCGCCTGACTGCTTAAATGTAAAGGCAACTCTGCTCACTGCCACAATACCCATGGTGCGGAGAATATAGTGACACTTTTCTAGAAATCTTTTGGCATCCTCTAAAGCACCGCCACTTAAAGTAGGTGGACTACACCTCTTATACCTCTCAAGTCTCTTTTGTTCTTATTCTGATGCCCCTGGCCTGACCTCAGGTTGAATCGGAATAACAGGTTGTACCGGTACTACAACCGGAACCTGACCAATGTGAACTCGCTGCTCTGGAGTACACCCGATAGGAGTCTGAGTTACTCCCCCAATCTGTGAAATATGTGGTACAACATAGATCAATCTCGCCTGAGTTAATGTACCAAGCATATTCAAGAATTGTGCTAAAGTCTCTTGAAGTCCGGGGGTACCAACAGGTGCTTTTGGTACTTGTCCCCCAACTGGAGCTACTGGAGTCTCCTCAACTGCTACTCTGGCAGGTGCTCTAGTTGTGGCACGCGCCCTTCCTCGGCCTTTACCTCGGCCCCGGCTCCTTGCGGCTCTAGTAGTATGTGCTCAGCTGACCATGTAGTACGTCTCCTCACCATCTGTGAAAGAATAGAGATACAAAGGCTCAAATTCCATAATCAACAAATCCGCACGACAGGAATGTAAGAAGTGGAAATTTCCTAATAGTTCTATAGCCTCTCAAAGATGAGTAGAGACGTCTCGGTACCGATCCGCAAGACTCTACTAGACTCGTTCATGACTTGTAGAACCTATGAACCTAAAGCTCTGATACAAACTTGTCACGACCCAAAATCCCACCACAGGAATCGTGATGGCACTTAGTCTCTAAGACTAAGTAAGCCGATTATAATTACAATTAAAGCCATTTTTTTAATAGAAACTAACAGTGGAAATAATTTACACACAACCTCCCAAGATTGGTAATACTGAGTCACGAACTCTAACTGAATACATGAAATGATCTCAAGTATCGAATACTCAATATCTTTTGATTAATAATTAAGAGTACAATAAAAATGGAAAGACTCGAAGGGACTACGACGACCAAGCAGCTCTACCTTGAATCCTTGCGATCGCACTGTAACTCTATCCGAGTTCGATATCTCCAGTACCTAGCTCTGCAAAAACATGTGCAGAAGTGTAGTATGATTACACCACATTCGAAACCCAATAGGTATCAAGACTAACCGCAGTGGAGTAGTGACGAGGTACAGTCAAGACATTCACTAGTCTAATAATCTGTGCAATATAGTATACAACAATAATAGAAAACAAATAACAATAATGGCAACAATAATCAACCAGTGATATACATAGTAGGGAAACAAGAACTCCATAAATATTGCACATCAAATAATGAATACAAGTACAACCAATTAATCAAGTCATTCAGATATAAATCTTTCGCCTATATGCTTTTCAAGTAATAATCTTCATAATATAATACTTTCCAATAAATATATTTTGAATATACTCATTTCAAATATAATTCTTTCAAATAAATATCTTTTAAATAAAATTCACCCTATGACACTTCATTTCATAATCGTAAAATACGGGTCTCAGCCTACATTCATATTTCCACGGCACCTCGTGCCAATTTCTCTATCACAACTGCACAAACAACTCACATGCCAATATCATCATCATTTACTCACGGCACCTTGTGCCACATTTCATATCACAACTTCACAGACCATTCACGTGCTAATATTATCATTATTTACTCATGGCACCTCGTGCCCACATTTCATTTCATAATCCGCCTAGCAATAGCCACAAGCTCCCAATTTCAATATAGATCAGACTGTTATCAATTTCACCGAAACAACAAGACAAATTGAACAAGATATAAAAATAAACACAAGGAAAATCACAGCATCACATGAAAATTACTAGCGCAATAAACCCACATCATCACATCAAAATTACCAACACAATAACTCCACATCATCACATATCATCCCTGACAATAGCCACCCTTATCTATTCTATAGCCACCCTTATCACTCCTATAATAGCCTCCCTTATCCCTCTGCTCTGACAATATCAATAGCCACCCTTATCGCTTCGTATAATAGCCACCCTTATCACTCTGCCCTGACAATATCCCAACACACATAACCACAGAGAAATGCCACCCTTATACCCACATAATATCAACAATGAAATGCCACCCTTGTATCCTCATAATAATAATTCAAATCACACAAAAATTTACATAACATTTTATCACGATAACACAACACAATCAATTCCTATCACAAATTGCCCAATGAACACAACAAACTCTAATGATATAGTAAAATCAATAAATTTCTCAAAGATAGACCAAGGCTCCACAAAACATATAAAACCTCAAGACAATCAAGAGAGATGGAAAATACTCATTATAGGGCAACACCTTCATTAATCAAAATTCTTGATAATTATATTAACGCCTCAGTTTAAAATTATTTCATTAATTATTTACTGATGAAAAATCCATAATATAATTATTTCCATGAAATATCAAATCCAATTCCAATACAAGAAGTTGGACTAGCTCCGTAATGTCAATTATGACTTCTGTGCAAAATTTAAGGTCAATCAGACGTGGTTTGATAGGTTTCGGTATCGATTGTAGAAATTTGAAGTTTGAAGTTCATTAAGTTTGGATTGGAGGGTGATTCATGTTTTTGTTGTTGTTTGATGTGATTTGGAGGCTCGACTAAGTTTTTGTGGTATTTTAGGACTTGTTGGTATATTTGGTTGAGGTCCCGGGGCCCTCGGGGGTAGTTCGAATGCTTAACGGATTGAATTTGGACTTATGCAATTACTGAAGCTTTACTGGTTTCTAGTGTTTCTCACCTGCACTGGGGAGACCGCAGGTGAGGGATCACACGTGCGAAGTGAAGGGTGCAGGTTTGCTTTTGGTCAAGAAGGTCTGTGAGTGTAGGTGCGAGAAGGGAGCCGCATCTGTGCATCCGCAGAGGCAGAGTGATGGTCACAGGAGCGGTATGGGCGGCCTGGGCGGGGGTCGCAGATGCGAAAGTCAAACCATAGGAGCGGGCTTGCAGGTGCGGGTCAAAGCTCGCATATGTGGTCCCAGCCATTTAAGTAATTTTTGCACCTGCGATGGATTTCCCGCATGTGCGGTACTGCAGGTACGGTTGAAGGCTCGCAGAAGTGATTTTACTGGGTAGAAAATAAGATTTCGAGGGTTGATTTTCCCATTTCGATTTTGGGACTTTGATAGATCGGATTGTAGAGAAAGAATTTAGTTAATGATTCTTAGATCCTTTATGGTTATATTCCACTAATCTGTGGTTGATTTCATTATTTAATTTCGGATTTGGATTGAAAATTTGGGGAAAATGGGAAGAACTGCTTCATCTAAGAATTTGGGTTTTGATTGAGATTTTGACATCAGATTTGGATAATTTTGGTACGAGTGAACTCATGAGTGTATGAGTGTTCATATTTTGTGACTTTTACCCTATTCCGAGACGTGGGCCCTGAGAAACCTTTTGGGGCGATTTTCTTATTTCTTGCTTTAGCTTGTATTTCATTATTTAGATTAATTTCTTATAGTTGTATTTAGGGTATGTAATTTATTTTGGCTAGATTTGGGCCATTCGGAGTCGGATATTCGTGGAAAAGGCATTGTTACCGATTGATTAAGCTTGGTTTGAGGTAAGTGGCTTTCCTAAACTTGTGTGGGGGAAATCCCCTTAGGATTTGGTACTGTTGTGATATGAGAGAGCAGTGTACGTGAGGGGAGGAGTACGTATACGAGCTATTTGTTGTAAAACCCAATTTATTTTACTGAGTAGTAATTTGTTTTTCCTTTAAATTGAGTTATACAATTTAAATGATTATTAGTGTGTTTTCATTCATAATTGAGCTATTCCAATATGTGTAGCTATCCTGTTTAGTCTAATATTGCATGTCTACATGCTTTAACTGCTTATTTGATCTCTGTGAAGCATGCCTAGTTGACTTCCTGCTTTTCATTATTCTTTATTAGTATAACTGTAGAAATCTTGTTGTTAACTGTTGTATTTATCGGATTGAGCTGTGTGTTTACTTTTTAGACTACAAGGTGGTTTCCTCAAGAGTTCTCCCTGTATATTTACTTTTGAGACTACGAGGTGGTTCCTCGGAAGTTCTCCCTGCATATTTACTTTTCAGACTACGAGGCAGTTCCTGGCAGTTCCTAGGGACTTCTCCCTGTACATATTTACTTTTGAGACTACGAGGCGGTAGCTCGGGAGTTCTCCTGTACGTTTAATTTTGAGACTACGAGGCGGTACCTCGGGAGATCTCCTTGCTTATTTCCTTTTGGGACTACGAGATGGTATCTCGGGAGCACCCCTGTTGTTATCACATTGTTTGTTTGTTGTTATTTCTCTGGGAATTCCTTTCTGTTAAATTCTCCATTTTACTTCAATCTATTGTATCATCTGTCTTGTTATTATGTCCCAGTAGAGCCCTGACCTGACCTCGTCACTACTCTATCGAGGTTAGGCTTGGCACTTACTAGGTACCGTTGCGGTGTACTCATGCTACTCTTCTGCATATGTTATGTGTGCAGATTCAGGTGCTCGTTATAAGCCGTATTACCAGTGAGTCGAGACAGTTTTGGAGACTTCAAAGTATATTTGTCGCATCCGCAGACCTCAGAGTCCCCCTCTATTCTCCCCCGTGTCAAACACTTCCTGTATTTCTTTTTATTAGACTCTGGTGTATAGAGATACTATTTCTTTTCTGTATCTTGTGACTCATGATCTTTTTCAGAAGAACGTTCGATGGTCCACTAGCAATATGTCTGTGATCGGGAGATACCGAGTATGTTCTGAGGGAAGTTCATGAGGGCACTTGCGGAAATCATTCCGATGTCGAATCATTGGTTAAAAAGGTAATCAGAGTCGGAAATTACTGGATCTACATGGAAAAAGATGCGAAAGAGTATGTTCGAAAATGAGACAAATGCCAAAGACATGCATCGATGATTCACCAACCCAGGGAACTACTCCATTCAGTCTTGTCACCATGGCCATTCATGAAGTGGAGAATGGACATCATTGGCCCTCTTCCATGGGCATCAGGTAAAGCTCAATTTATTTTAATTATGACTGTCTATTTTTATAAGTGGGTTGAAGACTAGGCCTTCGAGAAGGTTAGGGAGAAGGAAGTCATCGACTTCATTTGGGACCACATCATATGTCAGTTCGGGATTCCATCCGAAATTGTGTGTGACAACGGGAAATAGTTAATCGGCAGCAAAGTAACCAAATTTTTCGAAGATCATAAGATCAAAAGAATCCTATCAACATCTTATCATCCTAGAGGGAACGGGAAAGGCGAATCGTCCAACAAAACCATCATCCAAAATAATAAGAAAAGGCTAACCGACGCCAAACGAAAGTTGAAGGAAATTCTACCCGAAGTTCTTTGGGCATACCGCTTAACCTCGAAATCCAAGGCCGGGTCCACCCCATTCTCATTGGTTTATGGCGCTGAAGCTCTAATACCGGTCGAAGTCGGAGAGCCGAGTATCAGGTAACGATATGCAACAAACGAATCAAAAGATGAGGCCATGAATATGAACCTGGAACTATTGGATGAAAGGCATGAAGCCGCCCTCGTCAGATTGGCCTCCCAAAAACAACGCATCGAGAGATACTACAATCGAAGATCCAATCTTCGATATTTTATTGTCAGGGACTTAGTGCTAAGGAAAGTCACCCTCAACACCCAAAATCCCAACGAAAAGGGAATTGGATCCGAATTGGAAAGGACCATACCAGATTCTCGAGGTCACCAGGAAAGGTTCCTACAAGCTCAGAACGATGAATTGAGAATAGCTACCGAGCAATTGGAATATATCACACCGAAAACGGTATTACTGCTAAGGTACGACCCCATTTCATTTCTTTGTTTTCAGACTAACACTTGCAGGTGGTCAACGAGAAATGACAATGGATTTTTTGGCAAAGGACACGAAGTCTTTAGGTCTGAAAGCACATATTGCACTCTTTTCCCCTTAGACCATTGTTTTCCCAAATGGGTTTTTCGGCGAGGTTTTTAACGAGGCAAGAATGAATCATGCTAACTTAGAATTATACCCGATTACGAATCGGCACCGAAGATCAATTTAGCAATATCTGAGGTTCCTTTGCAACCAATCGCAAATACTTGGGGGCTACCCTCAGATATGCATTATCTTTGAATATCATAAAGTAAGGGTCTCGATAGATAGGATTTATTGTAAGGGCCAAACGGTCGAAACAAACCGTGCCCACGTAGATTGCTTGAGCCCTAGCATAAAACATGTACGCATGTATGACTGTTTAGATCGAGAAGAAAGAGAAGTACTTTCATTGCAATCATCTTATGTTTGAAATTTTTTCCTCTTTATATCCCCTAAAGAGCTTCGTACTTCCGAAAATAACGAGCCCAAAGGCAACACATAACTGTAATGCGAATGACCACTCCCTCACTCGGGGACTACCGTCCAACTCAAACGGCCCAAGTCACTGGGCCCCGGCTTCTAAAGGCCACGGCCACCCCACTCGTGGTCTGTTCTCTGGGGAAATACCGGATAACTCGGGAATAAACAAGCTCAATGGGAAGCTCCCGAACTAAAAGGCTACAGCCAAATTAACAAGGCTCGGAGAAGTCAAAAATCCATAACAAAAACTTGGCCATCGAAAAAGAAACATTTTCACAACCGGTTCTAAAGGCTACCCTTGGCAAACTATAATTTGAGTTACTTACTTCTGGAGAAAGTTCCCGGTAATAATGAACCCCCGAGATCCCTCAAAGCAAAATAATGTAAAAGCAGGGTTTGTCCGGACTTACACAACCTAAGTTATTTTATGCTAAGGCATTCCGATCTGTTTGAATATAAGTAATAAAGCAAAGGAACAATTTGAGAGCCGAAATGGGAAAAAAGTCTTATATATATAATAATTCTTTTTTACAAAGGCCAGAATGGCCTAGTACAAATATTTTCAATGGTCAAAACGACCTCAAAAAGATGCAAAAGAAAGCAAAATATATAAAGGCCTAAGTGGCCTGGTCTTCATCGGAGGTAGCATCTCCATCCTCGGGATATGCCCCGTCTTCGGACTCGTTTAAGCTCTCGGAATCTTCCTCAGAAAGGGCTAGCTTCAGGGCCATGGCTTCTTCTCTTTTAGCATTTTTTATTTCGGCCAGGACATTGAAGCCTTGAGTATGAACCCCTCGAGGGCTTCCCTTCGAGCCTGCCATCTTACATGATCCACCATACTTTTGGCCTTCGCCTGGATGGCCTCGACATCAACCTTGAACTGGGCCACTTTAGCATCAGCTTTGGTGTTGTCCATGTCCACCTCAGATCTGGCCACTTCGAGTTCATTGGCCAAGTTTTCCTTATAAAAAATAGACAGGTCCAATTAATATTGAAGCTCCTCGAGTTTTGTGACCTGCACCTAGGCCTTCTCTTTTGCATCTTGGAGTAGGGTCTCGACCGACTCATGTTGTGCTTGGATAGTTTCCGTTTTCTAGGCTAAGATGTCCATATTCTTTTTGAATTCTTCAGCCTCGATTTGTATCACATCTGCCTGTGTCTTGAGCTGCCCGATCTGTTCGAGCCTCTACCGGACCTGCAGGATCGGATCGTTAGTTACTATATCTAATTCATCTTCACTATCGTGAAGCACTTGAAATACCTGCTCGGCCATCTCGACATGATCATTCTGAGCTGCTTCTAAATTAGCCCGGAGCTTCTCACTCAGAAGCTTGTAAGTATACCCCTTCTCAGTGAGTTCCCGGACCTTAGCCTCGTGCTCTTCCCGGATTCTAAAGAAAGCCTCATGATGCAACACCGAAGACTGCAAGCCCGAAGGGAGATGTTAGAATTATTTAAAACTTCAAGTTTAAAATAAATAATGAAGTGAACCTCCAACTTACCCAATGCAAAGCATGTTGGGCCTCGTTAAATAGGCAAGGCGCCTCCACCGCATTCATCTTGGCCTGGTCTTCCTCGGTCACTAAGCATCTGAGGTAGCTAGCAACCCCCACGGGGGTAGAGAAAACACGAGCATCCTTGGGGACAGAAAAGTTATCGATCGCATGTGGTCGAGGTTAACACTTGGGGCAGGGAATCGATCCACCAATTTTGGGCTCGATGAAGACCTAGTAGCACCCGATGACGGTACCTTATTTGGCACCGGTAAGTCACCCAAATCGGTAGCACCTTCCGAAGCTGTAAAGTCGAGGCTATCAAAAACGTTATTGAAAGGATTGGCTGCTCCATGCGCCCCTTCGACAAGTTTACCCTTCAACGCCTGAGCCTCGTTAATCATAGAATCCGTAAATGAGGGTGACCCAGAAATGTCAATCACCCCAGGAACCTCTTTGGGTACTTTATTTTCTCGACCCTCTCGGGGACTTCAGCCATTGTCCCTACTACGATCTCCATGACTCGAGGCATCTCGGAGCCGCATCTTACTTGGGCCACTAGCTCAGAATCTTCTTCTTCCTCGGACACGTCCCTCAACCGATTGAGTGAGTCCGATGAGAGTTCTTGGGCCCCAGTTGTTTTGGTCTTATGCGCTAGCCGCTTCCTTTCTATCTTTTTTTCGGAGTCAGAGGGAATCAGGGCTTTTCTTTTCCCCTTCGCTTTGACCAGTTTCGGAGTAGGGGATTGGCGTGTATATCATCATCAGCTGATGGAGGCCTCATCTCGACGTCCATTGGTTAACCTGTGAAATAAAAACATCACAAATCAGGGACCGGTGATAAAAATAAATTATATCAGATGTATCTGGGAAAAGCTCTTACCATGATTGCAGGCCTCCCATCGACCTTTCGACAATTCCATCCAAGCCCGCTCGGAATACGGCCAATGTGACACAAGGCCTTTGGCCCATTCCTTAAAGTTCACTAACTGCGTCCGGCATCTAGGCCACATCTGTGACACCAAAAATATCAATGAAGAAAGAGATGAGAAGGAAAACAAGAAGATTGTACCTTCGAAGCGAAACACCACTTAAGTTGCATGTTCTATTTCTCGGGAAATGGCATGTCTTTAGAAGGGATCAAGTCCGAAGTCTTTACTCGAAAACATTGGCCCATCCAACCTTGGTCTCGAGCTTTGTCTATGCTCGAGAATTGAGCCTTACTGGCCCGGCGAGCAAGCTTGATCAACCCTCCTCGATATAGTTGGGGACTATTGAGGCGCATAAGGTGGTCGAGGGTAAAGGAACATCCCTCGATTTTGCTTACAAAAAGTAGGAGGAGAATCAGTATTCTCCAAAAAGAGGGGTGGATCTTGCCAAGAATCACATCATCCATCTTGCAAAAGGCAATGATGATAGGGTCTAAGGGACCCAACGTGAAGGGATCAGTGTAAACACTTAAAAGACTATCCACGTGGGTAGTGATCGATTCCTCGGGAGAAGGTACCACCACATGCTAATTGACCTAGTTGCAATCCTCTTTAACCTTGGTGAGGAGATCCTCGTTGATTGAGAATATGTATATCGAGACCGGCTCACATCATCCCGGTACCGAGGAGGTCTTTTAACCTTAAAATCTGTAATAGTGGGGCACCCTGCCAGAATGAATTCCTCACGGTGAGGCTCCGACGCACCCCCGCCACCGGCGAGTCGTGATGAATAACGGTCTCCTTTTGCAGTACGATCTTAGATGTTTTTGCCATTGAAGAACAGGAGGAAAGAGAATTAAGATGGCATGCGGTTTGATAAAAGTTTAAGAAATTTAGGTGCAAGAGTTGCAAACCAAAGGGATTTTTGATGGAAAAACAAGAATAGGTGGAGCTTTGAGTGTAAAGTTTGAATGAAGAAAAATTGGATACTTATAGCTTGCTGGTGACTGTTCAGAACCGGTAGTGGCCGACCAGTGACTGGCAGGCATTTAATGCCGTGATAACTGGACTAATGGGACATTTTGATATCCATTTGTCACATACGTTATAGTCGAGTTCGTCGCTTACGTCATGGCGTATCGATACGGGATTCAGAAATTCATGTCGTTTCTCGTCATTTTCTCTCTAAGAAATGAGGGGACTATCTGTATACGGCCAAAACCGGGCTCGCCCCTTGCTTGACTAATCGAGACTGACATATGATAGATTATGGTCCGACCTCGAGTCATATCAAACCGAGGTGTGAAATTATATCACCAAGATCGAGACCTCGAGACCGAACAAAGTCAAGATCAGGCGAGATCAAGGGAAACTTGCTGAGTCAGATAATAGAAAAGCAAAATATCTACGATCGAGCGTAGATCACGTCGGAAATCTCGGCATGTATCAAGTATAGGCCGATTAATTAGCCAATCATGAGATTTCTTAATTCATTTAGAATTGTATTAAGAGTACCACTCCCCTACTATATTAAGGGGATATGATCATCTGTAAAGGGGCATGACTTTTACGCAACATAAAGCAATATATTGTCTTTCTCTAGCTTTCATTATCTTGTTGCTCTATTCTTATATCAAGTTGAAATTTCTCTTGATTCAAAGGTGATCGAATTCGAGGGCCAAGGCTATTTGATTCGTTTGGTTTGAATTTATTTCTTTTATCGTCAAATTCAATATTAATGTATTCTCTTAATTTGTGCCAAGTTATATCACGTATCCTTAAAACCGCGTATAAATTCAATTGTTATCCGTTTTTAGGGTAAACACAAGTTACATTAAATTAATAAGGTTTCAAAACTTTAAGGAGAAAATCAATCCAATGACGTAAAGGCGAGACATTGGAAATTGAAAGAAGGTAGTCGCATATTATACGATGTTGGTAGGTAAAGTTTCTCATTGTTTAAAGAAAATGTATATCATAAATCAGAATACCTAAGGGTAATCTTTACTTTGTCCAAATTCCCATATTGATTTTTGATTTTTGATTTTATAAGCAAAAGACTCTCCATCTCTTAATCAATAGATGAATGGTAATACTTTAATTGCTATGTTTTAAAGGTTAAAATAGGTAATTAGAATTTACTTAAACAAAAATGAGAAAGGTATCGTATTCGAGATTAATGTCATATTTGGGCAAGATTATTGGAGTAAACTCCATATATAATTCCATGGAAGAGAAAACCTAAGTTTACTATAAGCCATTAAAGTTAAAACCTCCATTATACCACACAGTACTCCATTATATCCTCGAGGGGAAAGAGCAAGAGAACGAGGATCCAAGAAGAAGAAGGAGGAGGAGAAAACAAGGTTGATATAGTGATAATGTATATAACTTAAATTCACAAGGAATAAGAAGAACTATCTATAACATTTGGATTACACATAAAAGAGATCCGACCTGAAAGACTGAATATTACTTCTCCGACCTAATGTGACAAAACTAACATCATAAAACTACCATACAGGGTTTGGAATATATCAAAATCCAGACATTTCTAATTAAGAACTTGTTGCTGAAACTATATATATATATATAGACATTCATATATATGATCAAAAGCTACGCACATACGTACAATATTCATGGAATAATAATATATCCAACGACTGCCTCTTCTACATACAAGAAATGTACATCAACTGATACTGATCACTCCACACTTAATAATTATTAAATTAACAATCTACATCTCTCTCTATATCGAGATCTAGAAAGAGAAAAGGCAACAGAAATAGATGTGAAAGTATAACATATATATGTACAATCATTTACAGTAGTTTCTATGTATAGCTATATGAACAATACGTACGAAGTCTAGATAATCATGCACACACGACACTTATTATCTAATTAAGTCTCACAAAAGACTGGATAAATCATAACCATAATCATCAACAGAAACCTATTCTTGGTCAATAAACAAAACATGTCCTTCATACTGATGATGATAGCTAATATATGAATCCATCCCCAATAGCCATGTCTCGATATTTCTATATTCTTCAGAAAAATCCATATGATTTTGGCTTTCCGTGTTGGAAAAAGTATTATTATCCAACAAACTGAAAGATGGTTCTTGGAAAGAAGCTTCAAATGGATGATGGTATACATCCTTCTGATGAATCTATGGATAATTTTGATGCGGTCCATCTCATTTAAAAGCCAGAGTAATAGGCATGTGCCTAAGGAAAATATTTGGCTCAGAGTTGCTTTGGTTTGGTAGCCAATTTGTTGAATTGTTAACATTGAAAAAAAAGAAGGAAAAGTGTGTGCAAATTGTCAAATATAGTAGGCTTCAGAGGGTGAGGCTTTAGCTATAAAAAGAGAGCTTTAGCTCTCATTTCTATACACCGACAAAGAGAAAGAAAGAGTGAGATGTCACAGACAGGGTATAAGAAAACAGTCTGTGAGAAAAATAGAGAGTGAGCGACATTGTAATGAGGTAGAAATATCAAAAGAGGGTTATTTCTTTTGAGTGTTGTAGTGGTCTTTGGAGTATTTTACTCGGACCTACAAAGTATATAGTTCCTTACTATAGTGATAATTGTTGCTCCTCTCGGGGCCATGATTTTCCCTTATTTAAAAGGATTTTCCACGTAAACATCTTGATGTCGTTGTCACTCTTTTATTCTTATTAATTGCCGTATCTCGGTGCTACATTATTATTTCACTTTTATTACCATGAATATTTATTTTTGTAGAGGGTTTAATCCTAACAACTGGTATCAGAGCACAAGTTCTGTTCGCTCACATAAGGACTATTCACTATCGGTAGCACAATACTCGGTGAAAAATAATATGTCCGGAGTAAAGTACGAGGTAGCAAAATTCAACGAAGATAACAGTTTTTCAACATAGCAAAGAAGGATGATGGATTTGCTTATCCAACAAGGATTACACAAGGTACTAGATGCTGATGCCCATATTTTCTCACGTGAAAGTACGCCATAAGTAAATTGATATAAGCTCGGAAATGAGATGTTACATCCCGCATTTTTTGTAAGTTAACGTTTTGTCGAAAGTTAAGTAACATAAGTTCGGGAATGAGATTATTTTGGGATTATAAGTAATATGTTATTTCAAACAAGTGATAAGTAAATTTGTGAAGGTGAGAGGGTAAGTGAACCAAAGAAAATGAATTTCGTCGAAATATTTCATTTTGGGGTAAAATATGGTCTAAGTTATAATACACCATATTTATGGACTAGTGCCATACAAGGTACCACATGACCATGATAGTAAGGTGGTAGAGTGAGTTAAAAGTGAGTGGTATTGTAAGTAATTTGAAATAATTCCTAATTATGTGGGTAATTGATTAATTATTGGATTAGTGGAGAATTACCAAGTTAATTGGTAATTAATTAGAATTGGACAAGGTTGATGGATCTTACCACCAACGTGGCAGCCCAGGAAGTGGTTACAAAGCCACTAAGTGACTCATATAATACATGGAAATGTGTCACATTATAAGAGTACACAACAAGGCTTATATTCTCCTTAGCCTTATGGACGTAAATAGCATATATGTATTCACTTTAGCATTCTTTAAGCCTTCTGAAAGTGATTTACACAAATATATGCACTTTAGCATTCTTTAAGCCTTTTGAACATAATTTAAACAAATATATGCACCTTAGCAATACAAGCTAATCTTTGCTTATTCCTTAGTAACCAAGGATTAAAGACCAAGAATGGAATTCAATCTCTTAAGGAGTGGGCTGGCCGTGAGTTTCCATCTTCCTACAACTAGTTTGATTCATGTTTCATCAATATAAATTCATATGTTGCCTTAAAAATCCAAACTGAATCTCTTATAGAAGAGTGGCTGATCGTGAGCTCTTTAAAGAGCAAAACAAATCCATACCCAGAATTGATAACGTTGGTTGATTGATTTTGTAAAGCGTAAATTGCAAATTCTACGAGAATCAGTTAAGGTATGTTAATGATATCCCTTCTTTTCTTTTAGCATGATCTATATGACACCAACGAAACGAGCAAATGCATAATTTCCATAAATGACTCTATTCATAGAAATATTAAGGGTGTCTATATTCTTCATTCTTGATGTGAATTATTAATATATCTTCTGTTCATGGGTCTCAGAAAAATACGTATTTGATAAAATTTATCCGACAAGCATATTATTTTTATGACATTCCGAGAAAATCTTATTAACGTATTTCTTATGCATCTCATGCATTTATACATGTACATTGACCCATGACCAGATGGCGTTATATACGCATATATATATGTACTTATATGTATATGGGATATGGGAAAAGTCTATGGCATTATATACATACCACCACCTGATCAGCTGGTGTACGTTGATGATTTGCCCACAGTGGCCGAAATGATATGATGGGACGCCCTCAGAGGCTTGATGATGTTATGAACACATATACCAATGCATGGTATGACATTTATATGCATATGCATGACATTATAAAAATAAAACGATTCACAGAGCTATGCAGACGTACATGTTGAGTCTTTTACTCCATGTTTCTCTCATGTCTATTATTTACTGTTTTGCATTTCTTACATACTCGGTACATTATTTGTACTGCCGTCCCTTTGCCTGGGGACGTTGTGTTTCATGTGTGCAGGTCCTGATAGACAGGTTGAGAGTCCTCCAAGTAGCCTATCAGCTCAGCGGAAGGTGTTGGTGCGCTCCATTTGCTCCGGAGTTGCTTATGTGGTCAGTATGACTAGGACATGTACTGATTAGTATGGCGGGGCCCTTGTCCCGATCTTTATGACATTTCTATACCCTTAGAGGCTTGTAGGCATATGTCGTATACGTGAAAGATTGTACGGCCTTGCCGGCCTTTATTTTGAATTTATAAATTATCATGTTGGCCTATTAGGCCCATATGTCACGTGTATATGATGATGTAATAAGAAAGATATGTTACGTTGGTACTCGGTTCAGTAAGGTACCGGGTGCCCGTCACGGTCCATCGGTTTGGGTCGTGACATATATGCCCTACACATGGGTGGAGGTACTAACCTTTTGTCATATTTAAATGTGTTTAATGGACTAATCACACAGCTCGCCAACCTCATAGTGACAATCGAGGAATAAGATAAAGCCATCTTGCTATTGAACTCATTACCATCTTTCTGGGGTTATCAAAGGAGTTCGAGCAATTATGTTAGATTTGGAGCTCATGGAAAGTCTAAGAAACAGTCCAAATCAAGAGCCATAAATTGCTACAATTGTTATTAACCAGGTCACTTCAAAATAGATTTCCCAAATCCGAAGAAGGGAAAAGGTGAAAGCAATGGCCAGAAGAATGATGACAACACAACCGCCATGGTGAAAAACAATGATAATGTTGTCCTCTTTATAAATGAGGTAGAGGAATGGATGCACTTGTCAGGTGCAGAGTCGTAATGGGTGGTTGATACAACAACATCTTACAATGCCACCTCGATAAGAGAAATTATTTACAGGTATGTAACAGGTGAATTTGGAATTGTGAGAATGGGTAACACGAGTTACTCAAAGATCGCGGGGATCGGTGACATTCGTATCAAGACAAATGTCGGATGCACATTGGTTCTAAAATACGTGCGGCATGTACCTAATTTGCGGATGAACCTGATCTCTGGAATTGCTTTAGACTAGGATGGATACGAGAACTATTTTGCAAATCCAAAGTGGAGACTCGCCAAATGATCATTGGTGATTCCAAATGGAGTTGCTCGTAGCACATTGTACAGGAAAAATGCAGAAATATTCCAAGGTGAATTGAACGTGGCACAAGATGATATTTCTGTAGATTTGTGACATAAAAGAATAGGTCATATGAGCGAGAAAATATTGTATATTCTTGTCAGGAAATCACTCATTTTTTATGTGAAAGGTACAACGGTAAAACATCGTGACTATTGTTTAGTTGGTAAGCAGCATAGAGTCTCATTTCAGACATCGTCTAAAAGAAAATTGAATATACTTGATTTGGTATATTCTGATGTTAGTGGTCCAATAGAAATTGAATCGATGGGCGGTAACAAATATTTTGTTACTTTTATTGATGATGCTTCATGAAAATTATGGGTTTATATTTTGAAAACTAAAGATCAGGTGTTTCAAGTTTTCCAGAAGTTTCATGCTCTAATGGAAAGAGGGATGGATCGAAAGGTAAAGCATTTCCAAAGTGACAATGGAGGTAAGTACACTTCAAGGGAATTTGAAGGGTATTGTTCAAGTCATGGGATCATACATGAAAAGACAGTTCTTGGAACCCGACAGCACAATGGCGTAGCTGAGATGATGAAGCGCACCATTGTTAAGATGGTGAGAAGCATGCTCAAGAAAAGCTAAACTTCCTAAGTCATTCTGTGGTAAAGCAGTTCAGACAACCTGTTACCTGATCAATATAAATCCATTAGTTCCCTTGGCATTTGACATCCTAGAGAGAGTTTGGACCAACAAGGAGGTGTCCTACTCGCATCTGAAGGTGTTCGGCTGTAGAGCTTTTGCACATGTACCAAAGGAGCAGAGAACAAAGCTGGATGATAAATCTGGTACGTGCATATTCATTGGATATGGAGATGAAGAGTTCGAATACAAATTGTGGGATCCTATAAAAAAGAAGGTCATCAGAAACAGAGATGTAGTCTTCTGAGAAAGTGAAGTTGGAGCTGCTATTGATATATGTCAGAGAAGGCCATGAATTGTATAATTCCTAACCTTGTTACTATTCCTTATACTTCTAACAATCCCACGAGTGCAGAAAGTAGGACCAACAAGGTTGTCGAGCATGGGGAGCAATCTGATGAGGTTATTGAGCAGGGAGGGCAACTTGATGATGATGTCGAGCAAGTGGATTACCCTACTCAGGAAGAAGAACAACCTCAACCTCTACGGAGATCAGAAAGGCCAAGTGTAGAGTCATACATGTACCCTTCCACAGAATATATCCTCATCAGTGATGAAGGGGAGCCAAAAAGTCTTAAAGGGATGTTGTCCCATCCAGAAAAAAACTAGTGGATGAAAGCCATGAAACAAGAGATGGAATCTCTACAGAAAAATGGCACGTACAAGATGGTTGAACTTCCAAAGGGTAAAATACCAATCAAATATAAGTGGGTCTTTAAACTCAAGAAAGATAGAAATGGCAAGTTGGTCAGACACAAAACTCGATTGGTGGTTAAAGTCTTCGAGCACAAGAAAAGTATTGATTTTGATAAAAGTTTCTCACATGTTTTCAAAATGACTTCTATTCGAATAATTTTGAGCTATGCAGCTAGCCTAGATCTTGAAGTGGAGCAGTTGGATAAGAAAACATTATTTCTTCATGGAGATTTGGAAGAGGACATTTATATGGAGTAGCCAGAAGGATTTGAAGTAGCTAGAAAGAAACACATGATATGCAAATTGAATAAGAGTCTTTATGGATTAAAGCACCAAGGCAGTGGTACATGAAGTTTTACTCATTCATGAAAAATCAAACATACATAAAGACCTATTCTGATCCATTTGTATACTTCAAAAGATTTTCTAATAATAACTTTATTATATTATTATTGTATGTGGATGAGATGTTGGTTGTAGGATAAGACAAGGAGTTGATTGCAAAGTTGAAGAGAGATTTGTCCAAGGCATTTGATATGAAGGACTTGGGCCCAACACAACAAATTCTAGGAATGAAGATAGTTCGAGAGCGAACAAGCAGAATGTTATGTCTATCTCAGTAGAAGTACATTGAACGTGTACTGGAATGCTTCAACATGAAAAGTGCTAAGCCAGTCAGCACACCTCCTGCTAGTCATCTGAAGTTGAGCAAGAAGATGTGTCCTACAATAGTGGAGGAGAAAGGGAACATGGCTAGAGTTTCTTCAGTAGTCGGAAGCTTGATGTATGCAATGGTATGCACCAGACCTGATATTGCTCATGCAGTTGGCATTGTTAGAAGATTCCTTGAAAATCCTGGAACAGAACCTTTGGGAAGCAGTCAAGTGGATACTCAGGTACCTAAGAGGTACTGTAGGAGATTGCTTGTGTTTTGGAGGATCTAATCTAATCTTGAAGGGCTACATGGATATTGATATGGCAGGTGATCTTGATAATCGTAAATCTACTACAGGATACTTGTTCACATTTTTAGGGGGAGCTATATCATGGCAGTCATAGTTGCAGAAGTGTGTTGCACTGTGTACAATTGAAGGTGAGTATATTGCCGCTAGTGAAGCTGGCAAGGAGATGGTTTGGCTAAAACGATTACCTTCGAGAGCTTGGACTGCATCAAAACAAGTATGTTGTCTATTGTTACAGTCAAAGTATAATAGACTTGAGCAAAAACACCATATATCATGCAAGGATGAAGCATATCAACATGAGATATCAAGGAATTAGAGAAAGAATAGAGGATGGATCTATATAGGTCAAGAAGATCCATACAAGTGAGAATCCTTCAGATATGCTGACTAAGATGGTACTAAGAGACAAGTGCGAGCTATGCAAAGAACTTGTCGGCATGCACTCAAACTAGAATACAGTGCCACCTCCTCTAGATGAATGAGACTGGAGGGGGAGATTGATGGGGTCCCTCTCATTCAAAATCCAAAGTAATACGCATGTGCCTAAGGAAAATATTTTGCTGAGAGTTTCTTTGGTTTGGCAGCCAACTTTGTTGAATTGTTAACATTGAAGAAAAAGAAGGAAAAGTGTGTGCAAATTGTCAAATATAGTAGGTTTCAGAGAGTGAGGCTTTGGATATAAAAGGATAGTTTCAGCTCTCATTTCTACACACCAACAAAGAATAAGTCATTATTCCGCTTTTATTACCGTGAATATTATTTTTGTAGAGGGCTTATTCCCAAAAAATTCCTTGATATTAGTGATCAATGAATTGCAACCGTTGATTACGATCATGATGGTGATGATCAGGAGGTGATGGGGATGAGATCATAGGACTTGTTGATCCATTGCCAGTGAGTTGTTGAACAAGATTCTTGAAGTTTGAAGAGTTTGTGATATAAACTTTGGGTTTCAAGAATTTGATCAAGTTGTTGAGTTGTTTCTTGTTGTCATGAATAATATTATGGTTGTTGTTCTTAGATATATTCTATGATGTTGAAGCTTGACCAGCGGTGATCTTCTTCCCCATATTTTCTGGCTTAGAGAACTAGGAAAAATCTTACAATTCACCGAAGCTTTTCTCTTGCTTTCTTAGCTCCTATCGATGGGATATCCTAAAAGAAAGTATTAATATATGTGAAGGATTTTGAGGATGATATATGAAATGGTTTGAGTGGAGACTTGGGAGAAATAAGGTTATGGGTATTTACCCAAGATCCTGGGAATATTTTAAGGGATGGTGAAAATGATGATGTTTATTAATTTTGCACTAAAGTGTGAATATTGGAGTTCAATATTGGAGTATTTATCTTTTTATTTTTGTCCTAATCAACTTCCGTGTATCTCGACTATCACTACAACATTTTAGGCCTTTAGCCACCCCAAACAAGTATGGCCTAAACTATCAAAAAGTGTGGCATTTGATCAAAGGTGTCACGACCAAATTCTCCCTCCGTAAGACGTCGTGACAACACCTAGTCTCTATGACTAGGTAAGCCTAACAAAATGCGGAAATAACAAAATGGAAGTAAAGCATCATAACTAACTGCAACAGATAACTAAATAACTGGTAACAATGCCGCTCGGTATGTACAATAACCAACACTCTAGTAATACACAGTATTCCCAAAACCCGGAACATCATAAGTCACAAGCTACAGAAGGAAACTAGTATCTCTATACGAGACAATAGAGGGGGACTTCGAGGTCTGCGGATGCAACAGACGTACCTTGAAGTCTCCGTACAGTAGCAAGCACTCTCAGTTAATAGCGGGGATGATAAGAAGCACCTGGATCTGCACACAAAACATGTGCAGAAAAGTAGCATGAGTACACCATAACGGTACCCAGTAAGTGCCAAGCCTAACCTCGGTAGAGTAGTGATAAGGTCAGGTCTGGGCCCTACTGGGATATAATAATAAGATAGATGATATAATAAAATGAAGTAGAATGAAGAAGTTAACAGAAAGTATTCACAAAGCAATAACAACAAAACACAATGTGATAACAACAGGGGCACTCCCGAGATACCATTCGTAGACCCAAAAGTAAATACTTAACAGGGGATCTCCCAAGATATCATCTCCTTGTCCGAAAAATAAATATACAGGAAGAACTCTCGAGGTACCGCCTCGTAGTCTCAAAAGTAAATGTGCAGGGAGAACTCCTGAGGTACCGCTTCGTAGTCTCAAAAGTAAACACACAGCTCAAACTGAAAAATACAACAATTACTACAAGAATCCTACAGTTAAGACTAATAAAATCAAGGAGAAACATGAAATAAACTAGGCATGCTGCACAGAGTTCAAAAAGGAATTAAAGCACGTAAACATGCGATATTAGACAAAGCAGGATAACTACACATGCTGGTATAACTCAATTAAGATAAAAACAAGTTACTACTCAGTAAAACAATTGAGTTTTACAATGATAGCCCGTGTACGCACTCGTCGCCTCATATACACGTCGCTCACATATCAGAACAGTACCAAATCCTAAGGGGATTTCCCCCACACAAGGTTAGGCAAGCCACTTACCTCGAATCAAGCTCAATCAATCCGTAAGAATGCCCTTTTGCTCGATTATCCGGCTCCGAATAGCCCAAATCTAGCCAAACAAAATTGCATATCATAAATACAACTATAATAGATTCATCTAATTAATGAAATCAATACTTTAACAAAACATTCAAAAATCGCCCTAAAAGGTCAATCGCGGCCCACGTCTCGGAATCGGGTAAAAGTCACAAAATATGAACACCCATTCACTCACCATTTCACTTGTACCAACATTATCCAAATCCTATATCAAAATACGAATCAAAACTCAAAACTTAGTTGAAGAACGTCCAACCCTTTTCCCCAAATTTCTCAACCAAATTCCTTCTTTAAATGATGCAAACAACTATAGATTAGTGGAATATAACAATAAACGAGTTAAGAATCATTACCCCAAAGTTCTCGCTGAATAGTCCTTGCATTATCGCCTCAATCCGAGCTCTCAAAGTCCCAATATTGAAAATGGGGTAAAACCCTCGAACTTGGCCCTTTTCTGCCAAGAGATTTTGCATCTGCGGGCTTCCAGCCACACCTGTGGAAATTCCATCGCTGGTGTGTATTTGACTTACGCCCCCTAGATCCACATCTACGAGAGAAGGGCCAAACTTGTGGATATGCTCATGCGACCAAGGAGCCGCAGCTGCGACCTCAGCGTTCCTGTGCACCTTCCCACCGCAGAAGCGAGGCCACTTATGCGTAAATCTTTCAGCGCCTGCGAACCCAGCCTGGGCTGCCCAAATCTGCTTATGCGATCCTCCGTTCGCACATGTGTGTCCGCACCTACGGCCAACCCCACCACAGGTGCGATGACACTAGAAGTTGAAAAACTTAAGCAGCTACATAAGTCCAAATTTTTGATCCGTTTAGATTCTGAAACTCACCCGAGGCCCACGGGCCTCAACTAAACATACCAACAAGTCCTAAAACGCCATACGAACTTAGTCGAGCCCTCAAGTCACATCAAACAACGCTAAAAACACAAATCACCCTCCAATTCAAACTTAATGAACTTTGAAACTTCAAACTTCTACAACCGACGCCGAAACCTATCAAATCAAGTCCGATTGATCTCAAATTTTGCACACAAGTCATATTCGACATTACGGACCTACTCTAACTTTTGAAATCGGAATTCAACCCCGATATCAAAAAGTTCACTTCCGGTCAAACTTCCTAAAAATTCAACTTTCACCATTTCAAGCCTAATTTAGCTACATGCCTCCAAAACATAATTCAGACAGACTCCTAAGTCAAAAATCACCCAGCAAAGCTAATAGAACCGACAAAATGCCATTCTAAAATCGTCTTCACACAGTTCGAATTACAGTCAAAATCTTAGAACTTAAGATTCCATTTTAGGGACTAAGTATCCCAATTCACTCCGAAACCACAAACAAAACCTCCCTGCAATTGACATAAGCAGAAAAAGATACGGAGGAAGTAGTAAATAGGGGATCGGGGCTATTACTCTCAAAATGACCCACCGGGTCATTAAATCCTCCCCCTCTTATAACAATCAATCATCCTCGAACGAGTATATAGACATACCTATAGTGGAGAAAAGATATGGATAACGGGTGCGCATAACATGCTCGGTCTCCCAAGTCGCCTCCTCTCCCGGCTGACCCCTCCACTTGTCATGACCCAACTGGAGGGTCATGACTAGCACCCGGGCCATACTTGTCGAGCACCAATGTA
>AWOL01S0020985.1:0-14641 GCA_000715115.1 Nicotiana otophora
AATAAATCAATGATTCAATTTTCAAGTCATGGGCTGGCGTTCAATCTTCTTCTTCTTCTTCTTCTTTGTTATTAATAAGGAGTAAATTGTTCAAATAACACCTTATGAAGGGTCCAACACGTTTTCTCTCGTTCCAATTTATAATTGAGTTTGACACTCTTAATTGAGTTTAAGTCGAGATATTAAGAAATGTTTTACACTATCAGGTCATACATAAGATATTTATAAGTGACCCTGCATGAAAAATAATAGTTATGATCTTGAAATAATGCAGGATATTTGCTAAAATAGGTAAAAATGACTGGTGGTGTAATTCTCTTTTACATCGTTAGTATTATTTTTTTTCTTGTAGATATTAGTTTTTTTCTTATTTTTATCCGGTGTCCAATACCTGCATTGTGTCATGACTAATTCGGATTCCCGTTTAAGACTTATTTAAGGGAGAAACGCTCTCTAACAAAATTTTTTCCGTGTTCATGATATTAGTTAAACTCATGTACATAATCTATGCTTTTTTAAACTCTCCGCATAAAGAAAAAAAAGTCTATTTTTTTCCCATTTCATATTGGTTCCTTATTTCTTTGTGTATATATATTTTGTGCGTTTGCTTTCGTTCTCTCTTCTGTATAAGGATGAGCTACTATTCTTTGCCAATATTGATCTTGGAATTGGTCAGTGGTCACGATGATTGACTATAAGGTAGTTCAAGTTTGAAGAAATGAAAGAACAATAATGGGATTTAACTAGAAATTGTACATATTTCAACCCCATTTTTCTATATTGACAATGACATTATTTCTGTTTATTGACGGGACTAGAAAGTATTATTTTTGCCACGACGCAAGTTATCACAGTCAATCGCAGTGGTACATAAGTTCACTGTTCACAGTATGCAATAAAGTGAAATCTCTATAACACAATCTAACGAAATGGTTGTGATTTTTTGTGAAGTTGGTCGGAAAATGGCAAGAACGATGTTATATCAAATAAAGTAAAAGTTGAGAGATTTTGTGGTCATAAAAGAAATCTGATAATTTTATAGCAAATTATAACAAAAAGTAGAACAAAGTTGCAATTAAGTTATTTACTAAAGTATGTTTCTATGTTGAAAAACAAAATTTTGCCAGCAAAAAAGAGAACGAAAAGAGACTAATATACATTCAGAGGCATTGAGGAAAACAAAAAAGAAACATCAGAAAGTCTCACCCTTTAAATAGCACAAGTTGGCCGTAAATATTCCATAATGTCTGCGCTCTCAAACATTTGTACTCCGGTATTTGGATCTTCTGAGTAGGGCTGCCTAGATAAAATTAGAACCAGAACTATGTTATCTTCACTAATTCTATAAACTGTGCATATACAAAGATATACATGCGAAAGCATACGTGGATCCAAGATTTTGAGGTTTCAGGTGCCACGTAGCTTTGAACATCCATGTGTCGTTATTTATATGTTGAGGTAAAGAAAATATTTTGTCGGTTTGAGCAACTTTAGACTTCGATCCAGATTATTTATTTTTTTGGTATATAATATAAATCGATTGAACAAAAAACTATAGTACTATGGTTATGATAGAACGGCATCAAAAGAAAATGTTATTTTAACTTTGTGTGAAAAAAGCAAATACTTAACTAATAAGAGACACAAAAAGAAATTCAAAAGTTAACAAATAAAGTAAGATAGTTAGTAATAATTAAGAAGAAGAAAAAAGATTAATTTCGCAATATATATATAGAATCATAGAAAACTTTACGTGATGTAGCAAGCTCCAAAAGGTCCAAAAACTATTGCCACTGGGTTTGATTCTTCACAACCAAGGCATAATCTCCTATCCTTTACCATTGGCACCTTTGTATCATCTATTACTATAGGTGGCGCTTTAAATATATATACATATATACATAGAGTTTCGACCGAAGCTTGCGGGTGGCGTACCACCCCTCGGGCCTTACTAGATCCACCCTAGCAAAATGATGAGTTAATAGATAAACCTGAAAATGTCCAACTCTCTTGTACAATGCTTGACATGCTAAGGTAAGTCATTATTTCCCTATTCCAATAAATCAAGAAACCAGATAAGAAGAATCGCAGTCATAAAATTTGTGTTCTATAGATCACTGAAAAAGACTTTCTGAAACGCCAGAAACTAGAAAATAAGATAATGATTTCTGAAACAAGTAAAAAATGCTATATTTTTCACTATGCTTCCAAGAGACAAGTGAACCGAGTGCTGGTGCATTTGGAGTCTCTCCAATTCAGGGTAGACGACGAAGCCTATTTACCACTTCTAATAATTATCAAGTCATGTCTAACTCAATAATTTGTTAGATTCTTGATATCTCATTACTTAATATATCTCCTATTTAATGGTTTAAATTTTTAGATTATGTAGTCATCCAATTCAATATGATATCAGAGGAGAAAAAGCTAATAGAGATATATCCAAGATTGATTGTAATTATTTTCTCTCTTTATTTACAGATTTAGTTTCTGTGTATTAGCCCATTCTTGATTGTGAAGATTGTTATTGATTGTATTGATATCTTTCCTTATCCTTATGGATCCACCCTACTGTATAAATACTCTATTTATTATTAATAAAGATCAACTCTTTCTCTTCTAAAACGCCCTGTAACTCTTCCTTAGACAGGTTTGGTAGAATAACAGAGTAAGTATTAGTAGCATAATAAAAAAGACTTCCTCGTCATTAATATCTTTGCTCGCGGCAATTGTGGTCTCTCCGGACAATCAATGATAGCAACTTCGCGAAGCATTTGTCGATTACTACGCCCTTTCTCGTCTCTAGGTGCCTAGGCATCCACCATAAGCCTTTCTTATTTTGAACCTCGCCCTTCACTTTTAAGACTATGCCATCCTAAGGTGCTGTTAAATGGATGGATCAAATTAAACTGCTTTAAAAGCTACAAAATTTTAAATCTCACTATCATCAACTACGAAAAGATTTTAATTTTCGTATACTTGCCGAGGAAAACATAATCAGCGCTTCATGTGAGAGGCATGTTTCAGACCTAAAATAAATAAATGAATAATACATAAACGTCTCTCCTCTATAAATACTTACACTTGAGTATTGAGATTTTAATGATTAGCAAAGTTTGTTTAGATCCAATGTTCGAAGAACCAGATCCTCAACATAGCTGCTTAACTATTCTAAGAACCAGCTCCTCAGGGTAATGGATCAGCTCCTTAGGTTGATGATTGAACGTCTGTGCAAGACAATAACTTTATCTCAAAGTTACCCAGGCCCGAGTTTGGTGGAAGAAGATTGCTACATGAGATAAGGGTTGTTACACAAAAAGATATAGATAAATCAGTAGAGACAAGAGTCCCAAAACTTATGGAGTCCTTGGAACAGTAGGAGTCCTATCAAACTAGAAGCTGACTATGCATAGGACTCCTAGAAGATCTTGAAGTCCAGGCGTTTAAATACTATCTATTTTAGACTTCTGAGATTATCCTTTTACACATCAACTGAAGAACTACATTTTGTACATTCTAGTCGAGTATCAGGGTTATGTTCTTCTTGTGTCAGTCTAGTGAATGTATTTTATAAAATTGAGTTGTAATCAAAGTGTCACAAACAATTAGTGAGTTAGAGTGAGTGTTTTCTTTGCAAGTTAGAGTAGCTTATGAATCAAATAGTCGTAGTAGGAGTACTGGAGAGTATTGAATTACAGTCTTGTAATTGATATATTTTGGCTCATTTTTCTAGTGGAGTTGAAGTTAAAAATCCTATGTAGTAGGTCATGATCTTTGCACCTTTTGAGTTGGGTGATTTTTCACGTAAAAATCGCTGTGTTTACTTTACTGAGTATTTTACTTCACGTTTAAGGAATACGGTAAAGAACCAAGTTCTTTAGTAATTCATACGGGCACCCAAACTAATAATTAGTATTAGAGTAGGTTCTCTCTCACACATGGCTAACACCTAAAGAGATATTGGAAGCAAGATGAGTGCTACACCTGGAATTAATGAAGGACAATCAACTACCAGACTACCCCTATTCAATGGAAAATATTACGGTTGGTGGAAAGCAAAAATAAAAGACTTCCTGACAGCTGAAGACTATGAACTATGGACCAAAGCGAACCAATGTCCATTGACTCTTACTAAGCAAAATGCACAAAATGAAATAGTTCCTAAGGACCCATCTGAAATTTTAGCAGTAGATTTCAGAATGATGGAGAAGAATGCAAAGGCTAAGAAAATCCTTATCTGTGGACTTGGTTCTAATGAGTAAAACATAATTTCTGCGTACTCAAATGCAAAAGAGATATGATATGCACTCCAAATTTCTCATTAAGGAACAAACCAAGTGAAGAGATAAAGGATAAAACTACTCATGAGAAACTACGAGCTCTTCTCCATGAAGGAGTTTGAGCCCATCTAGGAGATGATGACTAGGTTTACCATAATATTTAATGAACTGAAATCACTTGGAAAGGTGTTTACCTTAGAAGAGTTGGTCAGCAAAGTTCTAAGGATCCTTCCAGCTTCATGGGAATCAAAAGTCACAACAATCAAGGAAGCCAAGGAACTGGACAAAATCTCACTTGACGAGTTAGTTGGAAACTTAAATACTCAAGAAATGAGAAAGATAGAACTACACAAGGAAGAACCAAAGAGGGATAAGGCCTTGGTCCTTAAATTTTCCGACGGAGAGGAATCTGACAATGATGATCCTGACCTAGCAATGTTTGCTAAGTTCAAGAGGTTCATGAAGAACTCCAAAAATACATCTATAAGAGAGACCGACAGTAAGCCTAAGCAGATTGACAAAGCTAATTATGATGGGCGCTACAAGTGTATCAAGCTAGATCACATGGTCAAGGACTGCCCAATATGGGAAATTTAGTGGAGGAAAGAACGAGCTGAAAAGAAAAAACGGGAGAAGATGAGAGAAAAAGGTTCCAACAAAGGAAAAATCCTAGGTAAAGGATTCACTGAAGCAATGAAGCAGGCCTTCTTGGCAGCATATGAGGATAGTGGAAGTGATAAAGAGGAAGAAAATGAGGATGAAGCTATAAGTCTCTATGCTGTAATTGATGAACATCAGATAGTGGAGACAAAACCTCCAGTACTGGAATGCACATTGGAAGTCCTCCTCTATTTGATGGACATCATTATCATGAATGGAAGCTACATATGGAAACGTTTCTTCAGGCCACTGACCTTGACCTATGGGTAATTGTCAGTCATGGACCAATTCTCCTGACCAAAATGTATGGTGAAGGTAACAAGTGTAACAAGAGAGAAGAGGAATACGATGATGAAGATCGTCAGTTAGTCCAGAAAAATGCTAGAGCAAAGGACCTGCTTTACAGAAGCTTGACCAGAAATATTATCTACAAAGTGTCCTCTTATATCTCTGCCCATGATATATGGAGGACCTTGGAAGATGACTTTGGAGATGAAAACATCAAAATGGCACTGATGGCGATTGAAAAAAGTCAAACAGAAGAAGAAGTGATTGGAATGATGGTCATGAGTGATTCAGAAACTGAAGATGAAACAAATCAGGTAAATATCTCTAACTTAAAGGAAAACATTCATGTCATGTCTAAAAAATAATGATGGCCATAATTGTGACCATGATGAGTGAAATAGATAAAATGAGTGCTGAAAATGATCAGTTAATAAGCAGTCTTTCATGTATCAAACTTGATCTCAAAGAGCTTGAATCTGACAAAGCTAATCTAGAAGGACATGTAAAAGACCTTAATAACCAGGTTCTTGAGCTCACTTCTAAAAATGAGAAGTCTCCTGATATATACGGTAAAGGAAAAATGAGTAATTTATAGGATAAGCTTGAAAAGGAATTAAAATGGGTTAAAGATAATCTTTGTGATGCTGAATGTAGGAATAAAGTCCTGCAAAAGAATCTAGAAAAGGTTAATTATGAACTATCTAGACTAAGCAAATGACATAGATCTTCAGATGCCTTGAATTTTCTAAATGAAAACTGCAGCTCTAGCAAATCAGGGATTGACTACAGAAAACATGTTCCCTAGTTTGATTCAAAGTGTGTAGGAATTTTTGATAATAAAATGTGCACTCATTGTGGAAAGGTAGGACACTTTAGAGATACTTGTTCTGCTTTAATTCATGCTCAGTTTAGAAATACCTTTGGTCTTACTAAAAATGTGAAAAAGGAAGAGGAACCAAAAGTAAAGCCTTTTGCCCATACTAAGTGCATTAAGGTTAATAAGAAAATAGCTACTAATCCTCTTCCCTTCTGGGCAAGAAGAGATCTGATTCATCCCTTTTCAAACAAAAAGGGACCCAAGCTTGTCTGGGTTCCGAAGACTAACTTGTGATTTTTGGTGCAGCCTAAAGTGAGAGGGAACAATCAAGACTGGTATCTAGATAGTGGATGCTCAAGACATAAGACTGGAGAAAAGAAAAACTTTCTCTCAATCACAACCTTCCAAGGAGGGAGTGTGTCATTTAGAAATGGGAAAAAGGGCTAGATAACATGTATTGGCAAGGTTGGTAAGTCACTCTCTCATGCTATAAAATATATGTATTATGTTGTAGGTCTTAAACACAATCTTCTTAGCATCTCTCAAATGTGTGATAAAGGAAATGAAGTAAAATTCAATTCCTAAATCTGCGCTGTCGCTAAGCTTGATACTGATGAAGTTGTGTTAAAAGGTGTAAGAGACATAACAATGTTTACAAGATATCTATTATGTCTCTTCCTCATAGTAAGCACACATGCTTAAGTGTAGTGGAAGATGACCCACTACCATGTCATAAAAGACTGGGTCATGCCAGTCTTTCTCAACTCAACAAGTTGGCAGCAAAGGACTTGGTCCTTGGTCTACCAAACGTTGAGTTCTCCTTAGACATGGTTTGTGATGCCTGTGTTAGAGAAAAATATGTAAGGTCATCTTTTAAATCTAAAAAGGTTGTCAACACCTCCAAACCTCTGAAACTCTTTCACATGGACCTATGTGGACCAATGAGAGTGAGAAACAGAGAAGGTAAGAGGTATGTTTTTGTCATTATAGATGACTTCTCCAAGTATACATGAACTCTGTTTTTGGGATCTAAAGATGAAACTTTTGATATTTTCTGTGTATTTGTCAGAATGATTCAACAGAAACTGGGTTGCAATGTATTAAGTATAAGAACAGACCATGGAACTGAGTTTGAAAATTCCAAATTCCTTGAGTTCTGTAACTCACATGGTATTGATCATAATTTCTCTGTACCTAGAACCCCATAACAAATGGGGTTGTAGAAAGAAATAATGGATCCCTAGAAGACATGGGAATGACCATGCTGATTGCTAGTGGACTGCCTAAAAGTTTCTGGGCTGAGGCAGTCAATATTGCCTGTTACTTGCTGAATAGGTGCATGGTCAGACCTATTCTTGAGTAAACTCCCTATGAGTTACTTCGAGGGAGAAAGCTTAACATCACTCACCTGAGAGCATTTGGGTGCAAATGTTTTGTGCATAATAATGGCAAAGAAACTCTAGGTAAGTTTGATGACAGAAGTGATGAGGGAATTTTCTTGCGTTACTCTCCACATAATAAGGCCTATAAAGTTTTTAATAAAAGAACTATGTATGTAGAAGAAAATATTCATGTTATTTTTAATAAATCTAATAATTTGGTTGAGAAAGGTCTGCAAGATGAACACTATGACATATGACTCACTGGTGATGGAGCTCCTAAGGAATCTGAACCTCAATCTGAAGATGGATCTGGAGATCACAAGGAAATTGACATTGATCATGAGGAACAAGAAGAAGAGAGAACTACTCTAACTGCTAACCAGACTGATGAAGCTATACCTACTGAACCTGTTCCTTTAGGTCATTCCTTGGGTGAATCATCTCTAGGTATGCATATCATGCCATGGAAACATCAAAGTTCACATCCTCTTGAGAACATCATCTCTGATCCAAATGCAGGAGTGCAAACCAGGTCATCTCTGAGAAATCTATGTGCACTCACATCATTTCTCTCATGTTGAACCTAAGACCATTAAGGAAGCTCTAACGGATCCATATTGGATTATAACCATGCAAGAGGAGCTAAATCAGTTTGAAAGAAGCAAGGTCTGACACTTGGTACAAAGACCCAAAAATATAACTGTCATAGGTACCAGATGGGTGTTAAAAAAATAAGCTGGATGAATAAGGAAATATCACAAGAAACTAGGCCAGACTGGTAGTTCAGGGATATAATCAAGATGAGGGCATTGGCTATGATGGGACATTTTTACCTGTAGCTAGAATAGAAGCTATAAGAATTCTAATAGCCTTTGCTGCACACATGGAGTTCACCTTGTATCAGATGGATGTAAAGTGTCACGACCCAAAATTCCACCATAGGCGTCGTGATGGCACTTAGTCTCTAAGAATTACAATTACATTTCGAGCCTTTTTTTTATTTAGATAATCGAAACCAACAACGTAAATAAATATAACAACCTCCCAAGACTGGTAATACTGAGTTACGAACTCTAACTGAATACATGCAATGATTTCAATGATCGAATATAAAATACTGTTCGAATAAGAGATGACATTACAATAAAAATGTAAAGGCTCCAAGGGACTGCGATGGCCAAGCAGCCCTACCTTGAATCCTTGCGATCAACTCACTAACTTTGTCCGAGTCCTATATCTCCAATACCTGACTCTGCACAAAAATATGAAGAAGTGTAGTATGAGAACACCACAGTCGGTACCCAGTAAGTATCAAGACTAACCTTGGTGGAATAGTGACGAGGTACAGTCAAGATACTTACTAGTCAAATAACCTGTGCAATATAGCATACAAAAATAATCGAAAACAAATAGCAGTGATAACAACAATAATCAACTAGTGATATAAACAGTAAGGCAACAAAAATACCATAATCATTACTCAGACGAATAAGAAACACATGTACAACCAATTAAATAAGTCCTTCAAATATAAATCTTTCACATATAATTCTTTCAAATAAACACCCTCCAATAATATTTTGAATATACTCTCTTCAAATAAATTTATCATATCATAATCATAAAATACGGTTCTCGACCCCCTTTCATATTCTCAAGGCACCTCGTGCCCATATCTCTATCACAACCTCACGGACAACTCTCGTGCCAAATATGTCAATACATAAAATTCACACGATTGATTTATTTTTAATAAAGTAAGGTTATAATTTTAAACCAAGTAAGAATTCAACAAAGAAATAAGTTTATTTTAGAAATAGTTTGAGTGAAAACAAATGACATTTCAGTTTAAATAAAACATCAGATAAGCTACTGATTTGGATGTAAAACTTATCATATTAAAATATAATAGTAATTTCTTTTATTTAAATCAAATCAATCATCAAGAATAAGTACAAACCAGAAATACAAATCCTCAAAAGTCTCGTACGAAAAAAAGCCAAAGCCAACACAACACTACAAGCAATACAAAACACTTAATATTAAGTGAAATAATACATCACGGAAAACACATGAATTTACATATTACGGAAAAATAAAATAACCAAAGGCAAGTGCAACCATAGAGAAATATCAACAAAAAAGGCCTCGTAGTCCCAAATGATAAATAAATTTCAAAACATAATAATGCCCCCAGACCATCACAAGTAATCAAAATATATCCCTGACATAACCCACCTTGTCTTGTCACGTGCCCAATAATAAAGTAAATGCCCGCCCTGTCTCGCCGCACGGGCATAATAATATTCCCACATTGTCTCTCCACACGCGTAAACCCACATATATAGCCCGCCTTGTCACGCCGTATGTGCATATATCAATAGTAACAATAGCACGACAGAAACCTCGTGCAAATACCCGAACAAACCTCTCAACAATATCGCGCGCCAATATCACAACATCTCATGAATTGCACCTCAAGTGCTCAATTATCACAACATATCACAAATTGCACATCAAGTGCTCAAATATTACAACTTGCCACAGAAATCAATAATACATTATTTTCCATAATAAGGAGCCCATGGCTCGACCAAAATGTGCACAAACAAACAACAACAACAACAACCCTCCACTTCCAACCAAGAGGTTGTGAGTTCGAGTCACCCCAAGAGCAAGGTGGGGAGTTCTTGGAGGGAAGGATGCCGAGGGTCTATTGGAAACAGCCTCTCTACCCCAGGGTAGGGGTAAGGTCTGCGTACACATTACCTTTATAACTCGGAAGTGAACAACTCAACAAAATAATATTTCATAATTTAACACTTTGCCTCGGTATGATTTACAGCCTTTATAACTCAATACCAATTTCAACAACATGAACTGTAAAGTAATTCATCAAGGAACTACGCCTTCTTTAATCCAAATTTTTGGCAAATAGATTAATGCCTCACTTTAAATTTTTTTAATAAATTATTTGCAAATGAATAATCCATAATGACATTATCTCCAGAAAATATCAACTCAACAAAAATACGGGATTCAAGGTGGCAATCACACCAAATTATCATATAAAAATAAATTCAACAAACAAGGATTCAGACATGACAAATAGAGGATTTAATAAGTGCCAATAATTTCCAATTTAGTACATAAGGACGTCTAAAAAGTTTTAGCCGATATAATTTGCACATATAAACCAAGTACGTACTCGTCACCTCGCGTACATGATTTTTAATTACACCATTCCACATAAAACTCAATGCCTAAGGGGCAATTTTCCCCACTCAAGGTTAGGCAAGATACTTACCTCAAATCACGCTATCTCAATCCAATAGTAGACTTTTTTTCTCGATTATCCAACTCCGAATGGTTCGAATCTAGCCAAAATAATTCAATACAGTCAACACAAATTATAGGAATCAATCCATATGAAAATACTAAATTTTCCAATAAAATCTGAAATTAACTCCAAAACCGCCCGTAGGGCCCATGTCTCGGAATCCGACGAAAGTTACGAAATATGAACGCCCATTCAACCATGAGTCCAACCATACCAAAATTACTAAATTCTGACATCAACTCGACCCTCAATTCTTCAATTAAAGTCTTTGAAAATTTCTACCATTTTCAGCCCAATCTTTACCCATTTGAACTCAATAATCTTTCCACAAACCTTATTGGTATGTGTATGTATAAATAATACTCTTACACCCAAGAATCATACTCCCAATCACCCATCTTTACCCAAAAATGGCATTCTCAAGACCCACCCTTAGTGTTCATGCAATATCCTATTATAACTTCAAATAAAACTCATAAACATGCTGACATATATATGAAGCTCAAGTTTAGGGATTACCTCTTGGTGGAAGAATCTCACTTTTTCTCTTTTTGATGTTCTTGAAGATTCAACCTATTTCCTATGGATTTGATCCATAAATATGTTAGTGTTATAACTAAATGATGTTATGTAATCATCCTTGTTCCAAAAAAACTTACCTTGAAGTGTATCCATGGTGGAAGAGCTACTCCTTCTCTCTAGGAATCAAATTCCAAGTTGAAGAACTAATGTTTTCTCTCTCTAAACTCCCTGTTTCAGCCCCTTTACAATGCCCCTTGAAGCTGCGTAGCCTCCTGCGTAGGCTACGCATAAAGGCTACGCAGGGTAGACTTCTATCCCCCTTCAGTCGGAAGCTTCTGGATTTGCCTATGCAATGGTGCATAGGCTACACTGCTATGCTACGTAGGCTACGCTACGATGCTGCGTAGGCTATGCAAGGCTCGCATAGCTATTCTGCCACCCTTTAGTAAACAGGTCATAACTTTTTATACGAATCTCTAAATGACAAAATGTTTGAATCATTAGAAACTAGACACATAGACCTTTCGTTTGATAGGTTATACACTATATAACTCTTCATATCTTGAGAGTTATTCTCTTTTTCATTTAGGTCTTATGCAAACTCACTTGAAACTTTACTCCATCGTATAATTTCCAACTTGACTTAGCCTTGGGGATCTTCTTAGACCACACATCACTTATAATATGCCTCGTAAACTTATTATCATATCCAATTGATATCCATCATATTAATAGTCTTCGTCTGCACACAAAATAATATAATTAGCACACATCAACTTTCTAATTTCGCCAAAATACGCTGAATTGTTCTACGAACTTCCAACTCCAATTCCGGACATATGCCTAAGTCCTAAATCACCATACGAAACTATTGGAATAATCAAAACTCTATTCTAGGGTCATTTGCTCAAAAGTCAACTCTCCGGTCAACTCTTTTCTTTTAAGCTTCTTAAATAAGAATTGTTCTTTCAATTTGATCCCGAATCATTCGAAAATCAAACTCGACCGGCTGTATCAACTCGTGCCTACGCACATGTCATACGTATGACCATAATGTCACAACCCAATTCCGTTATAGGCCGTGATGGCGCCTAACACCGTTATTAGGCAAGCCAAAACTGATCAACTAGTGATTTTCCGCTTAGATAAATTTGTAAACGATAACTTTTTCCTTATTTAAAAAAATGATTTAGGATTTTGCAATTTTAACATAATTAAATGGAAGCAATTAGTACTAGTCGTAATCATATGAGCAATCAAAAATCATAAGTCTACTAGCGTGTGTGCCAAGACCTGATGTCACGAGTATGTGGACAATCTAGTAGAATATACAAAACAATGATAGCCTACTGTCTGAAAGCAAATAGACAGAAAATAAAAGAACATAAGAGAAACTCCAGCTGCTGCAGAACGGCTCCAAAGGACAGCTCACCGGGAAGTCTCGAGCTGGGAAATAAGTCTACGCACTGGACTAGTGGCCAGATGCAACTGTCTCAAATCCTGTACAATCAAGTACAAAAGTATAGCGTGAGTACACAAAAATATGTACCCAGTAAGTATCTAGTCTAACCTCGAAGAAGAAGTGACGAGGGGTCGACTTCGACACTCACTAGGGCCAACAATATAATAATATCTAATTCTAAATAAGCATGATACACAGAACTAACAATAAACTCAGAACAAGAATTAACCGTATAGTTCTTCCATCATATCTAAGAAACCAAAATACTTCCTTCATTTTTAACAAATGATTTTTAGCAAATTTATACCAATTATAAAAAAAGGGCTTCCATTTCTATAAACCAATTTATACCAATTTAACCGAGGACGTTCGGCCCGATCCAACATAAAAATGTAAACTGTGCACTGCCAAAGGTCGAATGGTGCGAACCATAGATGCATCTATTAATCTACCGAGGCGAACGACCCACTCCCATGAGAGTAGTGGAAATAGTCACCCCGCTCGCGGAATATACTTGCGACGCGGTTAAATATAAATATAACGTAATGTTTCTCAATTCTTTTCAAAATATTAATTTACTTGAAACCTTTGAAATCTTGAAATCCTCAACTTAGTTCCATTCAATGCAAATAAACAATTATGTTCAGATAACGATACCCACCAAAGCATGGTGTAAGCCTAAAACTACCCGGACATAACAAGAATAGTAGCTACGTACGGACTCTTGTCACTTCGTGCATACGTAGCCTCTACAATAATCATATATTAATTAATCTCACCTATGGGGAAAATTTCCTCTTACAAGGTTAGAAAAGAGACTTACGTCGCTTTAAGGCCTACTTTCTGGTCCAAGCTTATGCCCAAACCATCAATTTGGTGCCAAGCAATCCAAAAATATCCAAATAGTGTAGAAACTAATCAATATAGGCTTAAAAGTTCGTATCCCTACCATTTAAGTAATTTCCCAACTCTAAATGCAAGATTCCTAAAATTCACCCCCAGTCCCACATGCTCGGATTCCGAAATTCTTTAAAGAAAGTTGTTACCCACGACCTAAGGAACATAAATATATGATTATCACTAAGTTTCATGGTTAACTTCATGGTAAGAAATCTCATTCTTGTCAAACCCTAGGTTTTCATCTAACCCATGATATTTACTAATTTTCATGTTGAAATATACCCAAAATCTACGTATTCAACTCACAATAGGTAGAAATTACTTACCTCTAAAAGCTAGGTCGAACTCCCTCTCAAGAAGCTCCAATAATCGGCCAAAGAGTGAGAGAAAATGAGTGAAAATGGCTTAAGCCCCGTATTAATTGAAGCTCACTGCCCCAATGATTTTCGCACCTCTGGTGCATAGGCCGCACTTGCGGATCCGCTTCTACGGAGCAGGTGTCCGCTTCTGCGGAGTTGGCTGGGCCGGCTGGGGCCGTATCTGCAGAAGATCTCCCACTTCTGCGGTCACGCTTCTGCATAAAAGGAGCCACATCTGCGGAATCTGGCTGGCCATCCTTGGATCGCATCTGCGGGGACTTGGCTCGCACCTGCGGCTAGCCAGCCACACGTGCGGTTATGACAGATCTGGAGCACTCAGCTGTAGTTCTAAATTCTCAACTTAGTCCGTGCCTCGTCCGATTGTCACTTGGGGCCCCCCGGGGCCCCGCCCAAACATATCAACAAGTTTGGAATCACAAAACGGACTCGCTCTAACCCACGGAATGCCCGAAATAACATTAAAACTAAGAATCACACCCTAAAACCGATTGAATCAAACTTAAGAACTTCAAGTTCTTCAATTTACTTCCAATGCGCCGAAACGTACTTATACTACTCGGAATGACACCAAATTTTGTGTGCAAGTCTTAAATGACACTACGGAACTATT
>AWOL01S0020985.1:14896-31649 GCA_000715115.1 Nicotiana otophora
TATACTCCCAAGTCCGAATCATCATACAAACCTATTGGAACCGTCAAATCCGGTTTCCGAGGTCGTTTACTCAAAAATGTTGACCAAAGTTAAACTTGGCCTTTTAAGCCAACCTTAAGGAATCAAGTGTTCCAATTTCAACCCAAACTCTCCCAAATCCTGAACCAACCATCCCCACAAGTCATAAATCAGTAAAAGCAAGTACGGGAAGTCTTATTTAGGGGAACGGGGTTCTATAAAGCAAAACAACCGGTCGGGTCGTTATATTCACCACCTCTTAAACAAATGTTCACCCTCGAACGAGTCTAGATTCATACCTGAAGTGCTGAATAAGTGTGGATGTCTGCTCCGCATGTCCTCCTCGGACTCCGAGGTCGCCTCCTCGACTGGTTGGCCCCTCCACTGAACCTTTACTGCGGAAATCCTCTTGGACCTCAACTGGCGATCCTGTCTAGCAACAATAGCAACTGGATCCTCCTCATACCCCTGGCTCTTATCTAGCTGAATAGTAATGAAGTCTAACACATAAGACAAGTCGGCATGATACCTCCGGAGCATAGACACGTGAAAAATTGGATGAACCACTGATAGGCTGGGAGGTAAAGCAAGCTCATAAGAAACCTCCCCAACTCGCTTCAACACCTCAAATGGGCCTATAAATCTTGGGCTCAACTTGCTCTTCTTTCCGAATCTCATAATACCCTTCATCGACGAGACTTTCAAGAGAACTTTATCGCCTACCATAAATGATACATCACGCACCTTCAGATCCACATAACTCTTCTGTCTGGACTGCACTGTGCGAAGTCGCTCCTGAATCAATTTTACCTTTTCCAAGGCATCCTTCACCAGATCAGTACCATATATCCTAGCCTCGCCGGGATCAAATCACCCGATGGGAGAACGACATCGCCGACCATATAACTGTTGTTGTAAGCAAACTTGGCCAAAGGCAAGAATTGATCCCATTGTCCCCCAAAGTCAACCACACATGCTCTCAAATTTGCTCTGACAGGCCATCGGTCTGTGGATGGAATGCTGTGCTGAGCTCTACACGGATCCCCAACTCACTCTGTACGGCCCTCCAGAAATGTGAGGTGAACTGAGGGCCTCTATCTGATATGATGGAAACAGGCACACCATGCAACCGAACTATCTTCCGAATATAAATCTGGGCCAACTTCTCTGAAGTATATGTAGTCACAACCGGAATGAAGTGTGCCGACTTGGTCAACCTGTCGACAATGACCCAAACTGCATCAAACTTCCGCAAGGTCCGTGGCAACCCAACTACGAAGTCCATAGTGATGCGATCCCATTTCCATTCAGGTATAGTCATCTGCTGAAATAGGCCACCTGGCCTTTGGTGCTCATGCTTGACCTGTTGGCAATTTAGACACCTAGCTACATACTCCACTATGTCTTTCTTCATCCTCCACCACCAATAGTGCTGTCTCAGGTCATGATACATCTTCGTAGCACCGGATGAATAGAATACCGAGAATAGTGTGCCTTCTCTAGAATCCTCTCCCTCAAGCCATCGACATTAGGAACACATAGATGACCCTGGAGTCACAGAACACCATCATCGACAATAGAAACCTCCTTGGCACCACCCTGTAGTACCGTCTCTCTAAGAACTGCAAAGTGCAGATTATCAAACTATCGGGATTTGATCTGCCCCAATAATGAAGACTGAGCAACAACACATGCAAGAACTCAGTTGGGCTCTGAAATATCCAACCTCACAAGTCTGTTAGCGAAGGACTGAATGTCCAGAGCTAGTGGCCTCTCCTCCGCTGAAATAAATGCCAAGTTACCCATACTCTCTGCCTTCCTGCTTAAGGCATCCGCGACAATATTTGCCTTGCCCGGATGATAAAGAATGGCGATGTCGTAATCTTTCAGTAACTCGAGCCATCCACGCTGCCTCAAATTGAGATCCCTTTGCTTGAGAAAATGCTGTAATCTGCGATGATTAGTATAAACCTCACATGATACCCCATATAGATAATGCCTCCATATCTTAAGAGCATGGACAATCACGGCCAACTCCAAATCGTGCACAGGGTAATTCTTCTCATGGATATTCAGTTGGCATGAAGCATATTCAATAACTCACCCCTCCTGTATCAAGACATAACCCAGGCCAACTCGTAAAGCGTCGCAATAAACCGTATACATCCTTGAACCGGAAGGCAACACTAGAACTGGTGCTGTGGTCAAAGCTGTCCTGAGCTTCTGAAAGCTTGCATCACAATCATCAGACAAACGGAATGGAACACCCTTCTGGGTCAATCTAGTCAAAGGTGCTGCAATGGATGAAAAGCCCTGCACAAACCGGCGATAATAACCTGCTAACCCCAGAAAACTCCTAATCTCAATCACCGAAGTGGGATGAGGCCAACTTTGAACTGCCTCAATCTTCTTGGGATCCACTTTAATACCCTCTCCTGATACAACATGCCCCAAGAATTCCACTGACTCTAGCCAAAACTCACACTTGGAGAACTTGGCATATAGCTTCTATTCTCGCAATGTCTGAAGCACCACTCTCAAATGCTGCTCGTGCTCTCCCAGGCTACGTGAGTAAATCAAGATGTCATCAATGAAGACAATAACGAAGGAATAAATATAAGGCTTTAACACCCGGTTTATCAGATCTATAAACACCACTGGGGCATTAGTCAAGCCAAAGGATATCACTAGAAACTCATAATGGCCATATCTAGTACGAAAGGCAGTCTTCGGGACATCTGAGTCCCGGATCTTTAACTGATGGTACCCCGATCTCAAGTCGATCTTAGAAAATACCTTGGCACCCAGCAACTGGTCAAACAAATCATCAATACGTGGCAACGGGTACTTGTTCTTGATGGTAACTTTGTTCAACTGACGGTAATCAATACACATCCGCATAGTTCCATCTTTCTTCTTCACAAATAACACTGGTGCACCCCAAGGTGATACACTTGGTCTGACAAACCCCTTTGCCAATAACTCCTCAAGCTGCTCCTTCAGCTCTTTCGGAGCCATACGGTATGGTGTGATAGATATAGGTTGGGTACCTGGAGTCAAATCAATATAGAAATCAATATCACGATCTCGCAGCATGCTTGGAAGGTCAGAAGGAAATACATCGGCAAATTCCCGGACTACTGGCACTGAATCAATCATCGGCGACTCTACGGTGGTATCCCGAACATATGCTAGATACGCCAAAAAACCCTTCTCGACCAGATGTCAAGCCTTCAAACAAGAGATAACCTGACTAGATTTACTAACGGAGGAGCCCTTCCACTCCAATCTCGGCAACTCTAGCATCGCTAAAGTACCAATCTTGGCATGACAATCAATAATGGAATGATATAGGGATAACCAGTCCATGCCTAGGATAACCTCAAAGTCGATCATATCAAGTAACAAAAGGTCCGCTCTAGTCTCGTAACCATATAATGTAACCACACAGGACCGGTAGACCCGATCTGCAACCACAGAATCGCCCACAGGAGTGGACTCATAAATAGGAGTACCCAAGGACTCACGAGGAATATCCAGTAAATGAGCAAACAGAGATGACACATATGAATAGGTAGACCCTGGATCAAATAGTACCGAAGCATCCCTACCGCATACAGAAATAACACCTGTGATTATGGCATCTGAGGCTATTGCATCTGGTCTGGATGAAAAAGCATAGAATCTAGCTGGAGCGCCGGCTTGGTGGCCTTCGCCTGGCTAAACAATAGCTGGGTGCCCTCCCCCTACTTGGCCTCCACCTCTAGGACGGCCCCAACCTGCCTATCCTCTGCCTCTGGGCGGTCGGACGATTGGTGCTGTAATCATAGGCTGATGACCCTGATGTACTGCCTTGCCCCGAAGTCTGGGACAGAATCTCTTCATGTGACCCAAATCTCCACACGCGTAACAGCCTCTCTAGTACATCTATCCAGTAGCTTCTGCGAATCGCCGTCCATAAATGGTCTAGGCTCAGGTACTGTTGCGATAACTAGATGGGCCCCGCCCACGGGTAGTATACCCGGAGTCTGATATACTGCAGCTGTGTGCCTAGGAGCTTGAGCAGTAGAGGTCTGTGCTCCCCCTACTGCCTGAGATGTGGCTGGGTCTATTGGAAATAAAGCCGTAGTGTCCATGAACCGTAGCATACGTCCCATGACCTCCTGAAAGACTGGTGCTGTCATGAAATCTACCGGGGCTGGCTCTGGAACATGCACCTTGCCTTGATCCTCCATGATGGGATCCTCCACTGGATCCGCTGGTGGTGCTACTGGGGTAGCTCTAGGATGCCCTCATCCCCTCGGTGCCCTCCCCCGGCCTCTGCCTCGGCCTCTAGCAACGAGGGGGAGCAGCTTCTCCCAGGTCTGGAATGTCTGATGTACGCGTCCTCACCATCTTTGAGAGAATAGATGAAGCAAACTTAGTATACTATCAACTGCACGATAGGAGATGACTAAAAAGTAGTTTCCTAACACCCTATAGCCTCTCAAAGATAAGTACGGACGTCTCTGCAACGATCCGCAAGACTCTACTAGGACTTCCCATAACTTGTGAGACCAACGTGAACCTAGTGCTTTGATACCATGTTATCATGACCCAATTCCATTATAGGCCGTGATGGCGCCCAACACCGTTGTTAGGCAAGCCAACACTGATCAACTAGTGATTTCCCGCTTAGATAAATTTGTAAACGATAGCCTTTTCCTTATTTAAAAAAAGGAATTAGGATTTTGCAATTTTAACATAAATAAATGGAAGCAACTAGTACTAGTCGTAATGATATGAGAAATCCAAAATCATAAGTCTATTAGTGTATGTGCCAAGACGTGGTATCACAAGTATGTGGGCAATCTAGTAGAATATACAAAATAATGCTAGACTAATGTCTGAAAGGAAATAGACAAAAAATAAAAGAACATAAGAGAGACTCCAGCTGCTGCAGAACGACTCCAAAGGACAGCTCACCGGGAAGTCTCGAGCTGGGAAATTAGTCTACGCGCCGGACTGGTGGCCAGATGCACCCGCCTCAAATCCTGTACAATCAAGTACAAAAGTGTAGTGTGAGTACATAAAAATATGTACCTAGTAAGTATCTAGTCTAACCTCGAAGAATTAGTGACGAGGGGTCGATTTCGACACTCACTAGGGCCAACAATATAATAATATGTGATTCTAAATAAGCATGATACACATAACTAACAATAAACTCAGAACAAGAAATAACCGTATAATTCTTCCATCATATCTAAGAAACCAAAATACTTCCTTCATTTTTAACAAATGATCTCTAAAATATTAAATTTATACCAATTATAAAAAAAGGGCTTCCACTTCTATAATCACACATAAATTCCACCGAGGACGTTCGGCCCGATCCAACATAAAAATATAAACTGTGCACTGTCAAGGGTCGAACAACGCAAACCATGGATGCATCTATTAACCTGCCGAGGCGAACGACCCACTCCCAAGAGAGTAGTGGAAATAGTCACGCCGCTTGCGGAATATACTTGCGACGCGGTTAAATATAAATATAACGTAATGTTTCTCAATTCTTTTCAAAATATTAATTTACTTGAAACCTTTGAAATCTTGAAATCCTCAACTTAGTTCCATTAAATGCAAATAAAAATTTATGTTCAGATAACGGTACCCACCGAAGCATGGTGTAAGCCTAGAACTACCCGGACATAACAAGAATAGTAGCTATGTACGCACTCTCGTCACTTCGTGCGTACATATCCCCCACAATAATCAAATATTAATTAAGATCACCTATGGGAAAATTTCCCTCTTACAAGGTTAGAAAAGAGACTTACCTCACTTTAAGGCCTACTTTTCGGTCCAAGCTTATGCCCAAACCCTCAATTTGGTGCCGAGCAATCCAAAACTATCCAAATAGTGTAGAAACTAATCAATATATGCTTAAAAGTTCGTATCCCTACCATTTAAGTAATTTCCCAACTCTAAATGCAAGATTCCTAAAATTCACCCTCGGGCCCACATGCTCGGATTCCGAAATTCTTTAAAGAAAGTTGTTACCCATGACCTAAGGAACATAAATATATGATTATCACTAAGTTTCATGGTCAACTTCGTGGTAAGAAATCTCATTCTTGTCAAACCCTAGGTTTTTCATCTAACCCATGATTTTTACTAATTTTCATGTTAAAATATACCCAAAATCTACGTATTGAACTCACGATAGGTAGAAATTACTTACCTCCAAAAGCTAGGTTGAACTCTCTCTCAAGAAGCTCCAATAATCGCCCAAAGAGTGAGAGAAAATGAGTGAAAATAGCTTAAGTCTCGTATTAATTGAAGCTCACTGCTCCAGCAATTTGTGACCTGCGGTGCATAGGCCGCACTTGCGGATCCGCTTCTGCAGAGCAGATGTCCACTTCTGTGGAGTTGGCTGGGCCGGCTGGGGCCGCATCTGCAAAAGGGCTCCTGCTTCTGCGTAGAAGGAGCCGCATCTGCGGAACCTGGCTGGCCATCCTTGGGTCGCATCTGCGGGGACTTGGCTCGCACCTCCGGCTGGCCAACCGCAGGTACGGTTATGACAGATCTGGAGCACTCAGCTGCAGTTCCAAATTCTCAAATTAGTCCGAGCCTCGTCTGATTGGCACTCAGGCCCCCCAGGGCCCAGCTCGAACTTATCAACAAGTTTGGAATCACAAAACGGACTCGCTCGAACTCACAGAATGCCCGAAACAACATTAAAACTAAGAATCACACCCTAAAACCGATTGAATCAAATTTAAGAACTTCAAGTTCTTCAATTTACTTCCAATGCGCTGAAACGTACTTATACTACTCAGTTTCAGAAATCCGTTTGGACCTCGATGTCGCCAAAACCCGCTCCAAACCAAATTTTAAAGGGCTTCTAAAACCTTCAAGAACCAACTTTCACTATTGGGCGCCAAAACGCTCCTGGGTCATCCACAATCCGATCTGAACATTCGCCCAAGTCCGAAAGCATCATACGAACCTATTGAAATCATCAAATTCCGATTCCGAGGTCGTTTACTCAAAATATTGACCGAAGTCAAACTTGGCCTTTTAAGCCAACCTTAAGGAACCAAGTGCTCCGATTTCAACCCAAACACTCCCAAATTCCCAACCAACCATCCCCGCAAGTCATAAATCAATAAAAGCAAGTACGAGAAGTCTTATTTAGGGAAACAAGGTTCTAGAAAGCAAAACGACCAGTCGGGTCATTACATTCTCCACCTCTTAAACAAATGTTGGTCCTCGAACGGGTCTAAATTCATACCTGAAGTGTTGAATAAGTGTGGATATCTTCTCGGCATGTCCTCCTCGGACTCTCAGGTCGCCTCCTCGACTGGTTGGCTCCTCCACTGAACCTTTACCGTAGAAATTCTCTTGGATCTCAACTGGTGATCCTGTCTAGCAACAATAGCAATTGGCTTCTCCTTATAACCCAAGCTCTTATCTAGCTGAATAGTACTGAAGTCTAACACATGAGACAAGTCGGCATGATACCTCCAGAGCATAGACATGTGAGAAAGTGTATGAACCCCTGATAGATTGGGAGGTAAAGTAAGCTCATAAGCAACCTCCCCAACTCGCCTCAACACCTCAAATGGTCCTATAAATCTTGGGCTCAACTTGCCCTTCTTTCTGAATCTTATAATACCCTTCATCGGCGAGACTTTCAAGAGAACCTTCTCGCCTACCATAAATGATACATCACGTACCTTCTGATCCACGTAACTCTTCTGTCTAGACTTCGTTGTGCGAAGTCGCTCCTAAATCAACTTTACCTTTTCCAAGGCATCCTTTACCAGATTAATACCATATATCCTAGCCTCTCCGGGCTCAAACCACTCGATTGGAGAACGACATCGCCGGCCATATAAAGCCTCAAATGGGGCTATCTCGATGCTGGACTGATAACTATTGTTATAAGAAAACTCGGCCAAAGGCAATAATTGATCCCACTGTCCCCCAAAGTAAACCATACATGCTCTCAGCATGTCCTGCAATATCTGAACTGTCCACTCTGACTGGCTGTCGGTCTGTGGATGGAATGTTGTGCTGAGCTCTACACGGGTCCCCAACTCACTCTGTACGGACCTCCAGAAATGTGAGATGAACTAAGGGCCTCTATCTGATATGATGGAAACAGAAACACCATGCAACCAAACTATCTCCTGAATATAAATCTGGGTCAACGTATCTGAAGTATATGTAGTCACAACCGGAATGAAGTGTGCCGACTTGGTCAACCTGTCGACAATGACCCAAACTGCATCAAACTTCCGCAAGGTCCGTGTCAACCCAACTATGAAGTCCATAGTGATTCGCTCCTATTTCCACTCAGGTATAGTCATCTGCTGAAATAAGTCACCTGTCCTTTGGTGCTCATACTTGACCTGCTATAATTTAGACACCTAGCTACATACTTCACTATGGCTTTCTTTATCCACCACCACCAATAGTGTTGTCTCAGGTCACGATACATCTTCGTATCACCTGGATGAATAGAATACCGAGAACTATGTGCCTCCTCTAGAATCCTCTCCCTCAAGCCATCGACATTAGGAACACATAGACGGCCCTGGAGTCGCAGAATACCATCATTGCCAATAAAAATATCCTTGGCACCACCCTGTAGTATCGTCTCTCTAAGAACTGCCAAGTGCGGATCATCAAACTATCAGGCCTTGATCTGCCCCAATAATGAAGACTGAGCAACAACATATGCAAGAACTCGGCTGGGCTCTGAAATATCCAACCTCACAAGTCTGTTAGCCAAGGGCTGAATGTCCAGAGCTAGTGGCCTCTCCTCCGCTGAAATAAATGCCAAGCTACCCATACTCTCTGCCTTCCTGCTTAAGGCATCTGCGACCACATTTGCCTTGCCCGGATGATAAAGAATGGTGATGTCGTAATCCTTCAGTAACTCGAGCCATCTACGTTGCCTCAAATTGAGATCCCTTTGCTTGAACAAATGCTGTAAGCTGTGATGATCAGTAGAAACCTCACATGATACCCCATACAGATAATGCCTCAATATCTTAAGAGCATGGACAATCGCGGCCAATTTCAAATCGTGTACATGGTAATTCTTCTCATGGATCTTCAGCTGACGTGAAGCATATGCAATAAATCGCCTCTCCTGCATCAAGACATAACCCAGGCCAACTCGTGAAACATCGCAATAAACTGTATACATCCCCGATCCGGAAGGCAACTAGTGCTGTGGTCAAAGCTGTCTTGAGCTTCTGAAAGCTTGCCTCACAATCATCGGACCAACGGAATAGAGCACCCTTCTGGGTCAATCTAGTCAAAGGTGCTGTGAAAAGCCCTGCACAAACCGACGACAATAACCTGCTAACCCCAGGAAACTTCTGATCTTAGTCACCAAAGTGGGATGAGGCCAACTCTGAACTGCCTCAATCTTCTTGGGCTCCACCTTAATACCCTCTCCTGATATAACATGCCCCAAGAATGCCACTAACTCTAGCCAAAACTCACACTTGTAGAAGTTGGCATATAGCTTCTGTTCTCGCAATGTTTGAAGCACCACTCTCAAATGTTGCTCGTGCTCCCCCAGGCTAAGTGAGTAAATCAAGATGTCATCAATGAAGACAATAACGAAGGAATCAATATAAGGCCTAAACACTCGGTTCATCAGATCCATAAACGCCGTTGAGGCATTAGTCAAGAAAAATGACATCACTAGAAACTCATAATGGCAATATCTATTACGGAAGGCAGTCTTTGGGACATTTGAGTCCCGGATCTTTAACTGATGGTACCCCGATCTCAAGTCGATCTTAGAAAACACCCTGCAACTGGTCAAACAAATCATCAATACGCAACAATGGGTACTTGTTATTGATGGTAACTTTGTTCAACTGGCGGTAGTCAATGCACATCCGCATAGTTCCATCTTTCTTCTTCATAAATAACACTGGTGCACCCCAAGGTGATATACTTGGTCTGACAAACCCCTTTTGCCAATAACTCATCAAGCTGCTCCTTCAGCTCATTCGAAGCCATACGGTACAGTGGGATATATATAGGCTGGGTACCTGGGCCAAATCAATATAGAAATCAATATCACGATCTGGCGGCATGCCTGGAAGGTCAGAAGGAAACACATCAGCAAATTTCCAGACTACTGGCACTGAATCAATCGTCGGAGACTCTGCGATGGTATCCCGAACATATGCTAGATACGCCAAACAACCCTTCTCGACTAGATGTCGAGCCTTTAGAAAAGCGATAACCCGACTAGATGTACTGACGGAGGAACCCTTCCATTCCAATCTCGGCAATTCTGGCATCGCTAAAGTAACGGTCTTGGCATGACAATCAAGGATGTCGTGATATGCGGATAATCAGTCCATGCCTAGGATGACCTCAAAGTCGATCATATCAAGTAACAGAAGGTCCTCTCTAGTCTCGTAACCACATAATATAACCACACAAGACCGATAGACCCGATCCACAACCACAGAATTGCCTGCAGGAGTGGACAGATAAACATGAGTACCCAAGAACTCACAAGGAATATCGAGGAAATGAGAAAACAGAGATGACACATATGAATAGGTATACCCTAGATCAAATAGTACCGAAGCATCCCTACCACATATAGAAATAATACCTGTAATCACGGCATCTGAGGCCACTGCATCTGGTCTGGACAGAAAAGTATAGAATCTGGCTGGAGAGCCGGTTGGCTGAACAATAGCTGGCTGACCTCCCCCTGCCTGGCCTCCACCTTTAGGACGGCCCCTACCTGCCTGTCCTCCGCCTCTGGGCGGTCAAAATGGTTGGTGTTGTAATCATATGCTGATGACCCTGTTGTACTGCTTTGCCCCGAAGTCTGGAACAAAATCTCTTCATGTGACCCGGATCTCCACACTCGTAACAATCTCTCGGTACCATAGACTGTTGCCCCGAAGTCTAACCCTGATGACATGAATACCCACTAGAAGAACCCTGAATGGCTAGTAGGCAGTATGAACTCTTTGGCATGGAGCTGAAATAAGCACTGGAAGAACCCTGATGAACTGGTGGGCGATAAGAACTCCCTGGCATAGCACTGAAATAGGGTTGTGCTGGAGCACCCCGAGGAGGTGGTGGTGGTGCTGGATATGTGGGCCTGCTAGGCTGACCCCTCCCAAACTGACCTTTGCCCCTAGTCGGGGCACCTCTAACCTCTCTCGAGATTCAGGTCCTCTTGTCCTGCTGTATCTGCTCTCTACCCCTCTGGCGGTATCCCTCAATCCTCCGAGCAATCTTTACCACTAGCTGATAATCAGTACCCATCTCAACCTCTCTGGCCATGCTAGCCCGAATACTGGGGTGTAACCCCGCAACAAATCTCCACACTCTCTCTGCGTCCGTAGGAAGTATCATAAGTGCATGGTGAGACAACTCAAAATATCTCGCCTCATAATCGGTCACAGACATCTGACCCTGCTCGAGCTGCTCCAACTGACACCGCAACTCTTCCCTCTGAGAGAGTGGAATATACCAGTCCAATAGAAGCCGTGTAAACTGATCCCAAGTCATGGGAGGAGAACCCGCTGGTCTGTCAAGAAGGTAAGACTGCCACCATCTACGGGTCCTGCCCTCCAACTGAAAAGCGGTGAAATCTACTCCATGGGACTCCAATATCCTCATATTGTACAGTCTGTCCCTGTACCGATCAATGAAGTCCTAAGGGTCCTCACGCCGCTCACCCCCGAAGATAGGAGGGTGTAGCCTAGTCCATCTGTCCAATAGCTTCTGCGGATCGCCATCTGCAACTGGTCTAGGCTCAGGTGCTGCTGCGACAACTAGAAGGGCCCCGCCCACGGGTAGTGTGCCCGGAGTCTGATATACTACAGCTGCGTGCCCAGGAGCCTGAGCAGAAGGGGTCTGTGCTCCCCCGATTGCCTGAGATGTGGCTGGGTCTGCTGGAAATAAACAAGCCTGAGCCATAGTGTCCATGAACCGTAGCATACGTCCCATGACCTCCTGAAAGACCGGTGCTGTCATGAAATCTACCGGGGCTGGCTCTGGAACAGGCACCTTGCCCTGCTCTTCCATAATGGGATCCTCCACTGGATCCGCTGGTGGTGCTACTGGGGCAGTTCTAGGATTCCCTCATCCCCTCGGTGCCCTCCCCCGGCCTCTGTCTCGGCCTCTAGCAATGTGGGGAGCAACTTCTCCCGTGTCTGGAACGTCCGCTGTACGCGTCCTCACCATCCGTGAGAGAATAAAAGAAGGAAACTTAGTATACCATCAACTGTACAATAGGAGATGAATAAAAAGTAGTTTCCTAACACCCTATAGCCTCTCAAATATAAGTACGTACGTCTCCGCACCGATCCGCGAGACTCTACTAGGCCTGCCCATAACTTGTGAGACTAACGTGAACCTAGTGCTCTGATACCATGTTGTCACGATCCAATTCCGTTATAGGCCGTGATGGTGCCCAATGCCATTGTTAGGCAAGCCAACACTGATCAACTAATGATTTCTCGCTAAGATAAATTTGTATACGATAGCTTTTTCCTTATTTTAATTTTGTTTTTAGGATTTTGCAATTTTAACATAAATAAATGGAAGCAATTAGAACTAGTCGTAATCATATGAGCAAACCAAAACCATAAATCTATTAGTGAGTGTGCCAAGACCTGGTGTCACAAGTATGTGGGCAATCTAGTAGAATATACAAAACAATGCTAGCCTACTGTCTGAAAGGAAATAGACAGAAAATAAAAGAACATAAGAGAGACTCCAGCTGTTGCAGAACGACTCTAAAGGACAGTTCACCGGGAAGTCTCGAGCTGGAAAATTAGTCTACGCGCTGGATTGATGGCCAGATGCACCTGTCTCTAATCCTGTACAATCAAGTATAGAAGTGTAGCGTAAGTACATAAAAATATGTACCGAGAAAGCATTTAGTTTAACCTCGAAGAAGTAGTGACGAGGGATCGACTTCTCACTAGGGCCAACAATATAATAATATATGATTCTAAATAAGTATAATACACAGAACTAACAATTAACTCAGAACAAGAAATAATCGTACAGTTCTTCTATCATATCTAAGAAACCAAAATACTTCCTTCATATTTAACAAATGATCTCTAAAATAGTACATTTATACCAATTATAAAAAAGGGGCTTCCACTTTTATTATCACACAAAAATTCCACCAAGGACGTTCGGCCCGATCCAACATAAAAATGTAAACTCTGCACTGCCGAGGGTTGAACGACGCGAACCATAGATGCATCTATTAACCTGCCGAGGCGAACGACCCGCTCCCATTAGAGTAGTGGAAATAGTCACCCCGCTCGCGGAATATACTTCCGACACGGTTAAATATAAATATAACGTAATTTTTCTCAATTATTTTCAAATTATTAATTTACTTGAAACCTTTGAAATCTTGAAATCCTCAACTTAGTTCCATTCAATGCAAATAAACAATTATGTTCAGATAACGGTACCCACCAAAGCATGGTGTAAGCCTAGAACTACCCGGACATAACAAGAATAATAGCTACATACGGACTCTCGTCACTTCGTGCGTACGTAGCCCCCAATAATAATATATTAATTAAGCTTACCTATGGAGAAATTTCCCTCTTACAAGGTTAGAAAAGAGACTTACCCCGCTTTAAGGCCTACTTTTCGGTCCAAGCTTATGCCCAAACCCTCAATTTGGTGTCGAGCAATCCAAAACTATCCAAATAGTGTAGAAACTAATCAATATATGCTTAAAAGTTCGTATCCCTACCATTTAAGTAATTTCCCAACTCTAAATGCAAGATTTCTAAAATTCACCCTCGGGCCCACATGCTCGGATTCCGGAAAGTTTTAAAGAAAGTTGTTACCCACGACCTAAGGAACATAAATATATGATTATCACTAAGTTTCATGGTCAACTTCGTGGTAAAAAATCTCATTCTTGTCAAACCCTAGGTTTTTCATCTAATCCATGATTTCTACTAATTTTCATGTTGAAAGCTACCCAAAATCTAAGTATTGAACTTACGATAGGTAGAAATTACTTACCTCTAAAAGCTAGGTGGAAATCCCTCTCAAGTAGCTCCAATAATCGCTCAACGAGTGAGAAAATGAGTGAAAATAGCTTAAGTCCCGTATTAATTGAAGCTCACTTCCCCATCGATTTTCGCACCTGCTGTGCATAGGCTGCACCTGCGGATCCGCTTCTGCAGAGCAGGTGTCCACTTTTGCGGAGTTGGCTCGGCCGGCTGGGGTTGCATCTGCGGAAGGGCTCCCGCTTCTGCATAGAAGGAGCCGCATTTGTGGAACCTGACTGGGCATCCTTGGATCGCATCTGCAGGGACTTGGCTCGCACCTGCGGTTGGCCAACCGCAGGTGCGATTATGACAGATCTAGAGCACTCAGCTGCAGTTCCAAATTCTCAACTTAGTCTGAGCCTCGTCCGATTGGCACTCGGGGCCCCCCGGGTCCCCGCCCGAACATATCAACTAGTTTGGAATCACAAAATGGACTCGCTCGAACTCACGGAATGCCCAAAACAACATAAAACTAAGAATCACACCCTAAAACCGATTGAATCAAACTTAAGATCTTCAAGTTCTTCAATTTACTTCCAATGCGCCGAAACGTACTTATACTACTCGGAATGATACCAAATTTTGCGTGCAAGTCTTAAATGACACTACAGAACTATTCCTGATCTCGAAAATCCGTTCGGACCTCGATATTGCCAAAACTCACTCCAAACCAAAATTTAAAGGGCTTCTAAAACCTTTAAGAACCAACTTTTACTATTGGGCGCCAAAATGCTCCCGGGTTATCCAAAACCCGATCCGAATATACGCCCAAGTCCGAAATTATCATACGAACCTATTAGAACCATCAAATTTCGATTTCGTGGTTGTTTACTCAAAATGTTGACCGAAGTCAAACTTGGCCTTTTAAGCCAACCTTAAAGAACCAAGTGTTCCGATTTCAACCCAAACTCTCCCAAATCCCGAACCAACCATCCCCGTAAGTCATAAATCAGTAAAAGCAAGTACGAGATGTCTTATTTAGGGGAACGAGGTTCTAGAAAGCAAAACGACCGGTCGGGCCGTTACACATAACCACACCTCTGGTCAAAATAGTTATTCATAATTAATTCTAGCATCCTCAATTAACCTCATATTAATCAAACCCTCATTTCATATTTTCACAATACTGACAACTATTTGTCCGAATTAATGAGTCACATTTAACGCCACCTGGGCACTCACATCGTGGGGGCTAAAACTTCCATATTTACAACACAATTATGGCTAAATATGTACAAAATCACGTAAAAGAATTAGCAATTAAGTCTAACAGGCATGATTCTCCATTAGTACTATAGTTCAAATTTAATTTCACAAAGGGAGAATTTAAACTCGTAAAATTTTCACCACAAGGACCTCGTCCTTATATAACTTCCACCGCGGCTTGTAGCCAGTTTAAATATTTCACATCATATAAAAGTGTGAGGATCTCGTACTCAACTCTGAATCGCAAGTATTTTGCACATTGTGCCAACTGAAATTTTTTAAATTTACCTTCTTTCTTCTTTTTAATAAATTCCGTAAACTATTTTCACAACACATAATGAACCCCCATACCAATAGGGCATGTAATTCATAAAATCGAACTCAATTATTCCGAAATCACATCAAAACCCATAGTAGTGAGTAATAGAAAGTCATTTTTGGACTTATAGCCCTCAATAGTGAACAAAAATAAAAATGATAGACACATGCTAACATCATCAAATCTCCCAACATGAATAAACACGTGAGTGGTGTACAAAATCACTAACTCACTATACATGGATCATGATAGGAGATCTCACCTCGATAATTGGAATTGAATCAAAATAAGAACAATGCTCCTCTATTACAGATTAAATCATACATGTAACGATACCATCTGGTGTAGCGGCCTCGACCATACCACATTAATTATATCAATGGGTCGGGCTTCTCCCTCTAGGGCGCCCTCTACCTGCTCGTCCTCCACCCCTAACTGACTGTGCATGCAGGGTAGTAACTGGAATAGAGCCTGTAACCTGAGTATAAAATGAGATCCGTCTCTCCCAATTCTGGGACAATCTCTCATGATGTGCCTAGTATCACCACACTGATAACAAACCCTCTGCGGATTCGGTTGCTCATACTGAGTCTGTGCCGGATAACTGGAATAACCATTATAGGAATCTCGTACCGGTGGTGCATTAAAAGAACTTTCTGGAGCACCCCGAGTATTCTGAAATTGTTTCCATGACCCAGCTGATACTGAAATGTAAAATTATTAAGGACGCGAAAATACCGCAAGTACCAATATCATCCCATACAATTCTCAGCTCTTAATCATATATAAGTTTTGGAGAACCTTTCAATACCACATATATACATCTCAGGCCAAAACTGATATAATACATGACCCCACAATCTGATCATTGATAGTGGACTCCCCTCACTTGGCGCGAAGCCATAGGACACAGTCCGATGATCCACAATACTAACCTTCACCGCTCATACGTCACCGTTCATAAGACACATCAAGCTATTTAATAGGTGTATGTCATCCTCGTGACAGTCAAAATTGCTTCCTCGAGTGCCTTGACTGCTAGTATGTACCTTTCACTAAATGTAAATCCCATACGAACTACATAGTCTCTAATACCACCAACTATCTTCAGATCTACATCCATCTC
>AWOL01S0020985.1:33377-43671 GCA_000715115.1 Nicotiana otophora
ATCATACTTATCAACCAGATGTCAGAACCTGTTGCATCCCCATGTGCACAACTGAATGATCTCTCAATACTTTCGCATCCTCGATCTGGACGACACGCTGTAACAATGGTTGAGCAACCCTGGCTCCCTTATAACCCCTCTGTAGTATCACGAACCGTTGGCGCATAGTCGATACCGAGTGCACAATTTCACACACAAGTGGATGCAAAAGAACATAAGATATATGCTTCAAGTTGAATAAATGTCACACGATAAGGAATGAAAGAAGTGAAATTTTTTCCTACTAGCTATGTAGCCTCTCGAATATAAGTACAGACGTCTCCGTACCCATCCGCAACACTCTACCAAACTCGTTCATGACTCGTAGAACCTATGAACCTAGAGCTCTAATACCAACTTGTCTCGACCCAAAATCCCACCATAGACGTCATGATGGAACTTAGTCTCTAAGACTAAGTAAGCCGATTACAAATACATTTCGAGCCTTTTTTTTAGATAATCGAAACCAACAACGAAAATAAATATAACAACATCCCAAGACTGGTAATACTGAGTCATGAACTCTAACTGAATACATGCAATGATCTCAAGGATCGAATATAAAATACTGTTCGAATAAGAGACGACAGTACAATAAAAATAGAAAGGCTCCAAGGGACTGCGATGGCCAAGCATCCCTACCTTGAATCCTTACGATCAACTCACTAAATTTGTCCGAGTCCGATATCTCCAATACCTGGATCTGCACAAAAATGTGCAGAAGTGTAGTATGAGTACACCACAACTGGTACCCAGTAAGTATCAAGACTAACCTCGGTGGAGTAGTGACGAGGTACAGTCAAGACACTTATTAGTCAAATAACCTTTGCAATATAGCATACACAAATAATAAAAAATAAATAGAAGTGATAGCAACAATAATCAACTAGTGATATAAACAGTAAGGCAGCAATAACACCATAATCATTACTCAGATGAATAAGAAACACAAGTACAACCAATTAAACAAGTCCTTTAAATATAAATCTCACATATAATTCTTTCGAATAAACACCCTCCAATTATATTTCGAATATACTCCCTTAAAATAAATTTATCATATCATAATCATAAAATATGGTTCTCAACCCCCTTTCATATTCTCAAGGCACCTCGGGCCCATATCTCTATCACAATTGCACGGACAACTCTCGTGCCAAATATGTCAATACATAAAATCCGCACGATTAATTTATTTTCAATAAAGTAAGGTTACAATTTTAAACCAAGTAAGAATTCAACAAAGAAATGAGTTTATTTTAGAAATAGTTTGAGTGAAAAAAATGACATTTTAGTTTAAATAAAACATCAGATAAGCTACTGATTTGGATGTAAAACTTATCATATTAAAACATAATAGTAATTTCTTTTACTTAAATCAAATCAATCATCAAGAATAAGTACAAACTAGAAATACAAATCCTCAAAAGTCTCGTATGAAAACAAAAGAAGCCAAAGCCAACACAACACTACAAGCAATACAAAACACTTAATATTAAGTCAAATAATACATCACGAAAAATACATATATTTACATATTACGGAAAAATAAAATAACCAAAGGCAAGTGCAACGATAGAGAAATATTAACAAAAAGAGCACTCTCGAGGTACCGTCTCGTAGTCCTAAATGATAAATAAATTTCAACAAATAACAATGCCCCCAGGCCATCACAAGTCATCACAAATATATCCCCTACATAGCCCACCTTATCTCTCCACGTGCGCAATAATAAAGTAAATGCCCGCCTTATCTCGCCGCACACGCATAATAATATTCTCACCTTGTCTCGCCACATGCGCAAACCCATATATATAGCCCGTCTTATCACGCCGCATGTGCATATATCAACAATAACAATAGCACGGCAGAAACCTCGTGCAAACACCTGAACAAACCTCTCAACAATATCACGCGCCAATAGCACAACATCTCATAAATTGTACCTGAAGTGATCAATTATCACAACATATCACAAATTGCCAAGTGCTCAAATATTAAAACTTGCAACATAAATCAACAATACATTATTTTTCACAATAAGGAGCCCATGGCTCGACCAAAATATGCACAAAATCTTAACAAAATATTTGAGAGTGAACAACTCAACAAAATAATATTTCACAATTTAACACTTTATCTCGATATGATTTACGGCCTTTATAATTCAATACCAATTTCAACAACATGAACTGAAAAGTAATTCATCAAGGAACAATGCCTTCTTTATTCCAAATTTTTGGCAAATAGATTAATGCCTCAGTTTAAAATTGTTTCAATAAATTATTTATAAATGAATAATCCATAATGAAATTATCTTCGGAAAATACCAACTCAACAAAAATACGGGATAAATCAAGGTGGCAATCATACCAAATTATCATATAAAAACAAATTCAACAAACAAGGATTCAGACATGACAAATAGAGGATTTAATAAGTGCCAATAATTTTTAATTTAGTACATAAGGGCGTCTAAAAAATTTTAGCCGATATAATTTGTACATATAAACCAAGTACGTACGCGTCACCTCGCGTACAGAATTTTCAATTACACAGTTTCCACATAAAACTCAATGCCTAAGGGGTAATTTCCCCCACTCAAGGTTAGACAAGATACTTACCTCAATTCACGCTATCTCAATCCAATAGTAGACCTTTTTTCTCGATTATCCAACTCCGCATGGTTCGAATCTAACCAAAAGTAATTCAATACAGTCAACACAAATTATAGGAATCAATCCCATATGAAAATATTAAATTTTCCAATAAAATCCGAAATTAACTCAAAAATTGTATGTGGGGCCCACATCTCGGAATACGACGAAAGTTACGAAATATGAATGCCCATTCAACCACGAGTCCAACCATACCAAAATTACTAAATTCCGACATCAATTCGACTCTCAAATCTTCAATTAAATTCTTTGTAAATTTCTATCATTTTCAACCCAATCTTTACCCATTTGAACTCAATAATCTTTCCACAAACCTTATTGGTACGTGTATGTATAAATAATACTCTTACACCCAAGAATCACATTCCCAATCACCCATCTTTACCCAAAAATGGCAATCTCAAGACCCACCTTTAGGGTTCATGCAATATCCCATTATAACTTCAAATAAAACTCATAAACATGCTACCCATACTCCAATATGACATATATATGAAGCTCAAGTGAAGGTATTACCTCTTGGTGGAAGAATCTCACTTTTTCTCTTTTTGGTGTTCTTGAAGATTCAACCCATTTCCTATGGATTTGATCTATAAAAATGTTAGTGTTATCACTAAATGATGTTATATAATCATCCTTGTGCCAAAACAACTTAACTTGAAGTGTATCCTTGGTGGAAGAGCTCTTCCTTCTCTCTAGAAATCAAATTCCAAGTTGAAGAACTAATATTTTCTCTCTCTAAACTCCTTGTTTCAGCCCCTTTAAAATGCCCCTTAAAGTTGCGTAGCCTCCTGCGTAGGCTACGCACAAAGGCTATGCAGGGTAGACTTCTATCCCCCTTCAGTTGGAAGCTGCTGGATTTGCCTATGCAATGATGCATAGGCTATGCTGCTATGCTGCGTAGGCTACGCAAGGCTCGCGTAGCTATTCTGCCACCCTTTAGTAAAAAGGTCCTAACTTCTTATATGAATCTCCAAATGACAAAATGTTTGAATCATTAGATACTAGACACATAGATCTTTCGTTTGATAGGTTATACACTATATAACTCTTCATATCTTGAGAGTTATTCTCGTTTTCATTTAGGTCTTGTGCGAACTCACTTGAAACTTTACCCCATCGTATAATTTCCATCTTGACTTAGCCTTGGGGATCTTCTTAGACCACACATCACTTATAATATAACTTGTACACTTAATATCATATCCAAATGATATCCATCATATTAATAGTCCTTGTCTGCACACAAAATAATATAATTAGCACACATCAACTTTCTAATTTCGCCAAAATACGCTGAATTGTTATATGGACATCCAACTCCAATTCCGGGCATACGCCTAAGTCCGAAATCACCATACGAAGATATTTGAATAATCAAAACTCTATTCTGGGGTTGTTTACTCAAAAGTCAACTCTCCGGTCAACCCTTTTCTTTTAAGCTTCTTAAATAAGAATTGTTCTTCCAATTTGATTCCCAATCATCCGAAAATCAAACTCGACCACATACGCAAGTCATAATACACATCACAAAGCTGCTTGGGACCTTAAGTCGCTGAACGAGATGCTAATTCACAAAACGACAAGTCGGGTCGTTACATAAAGAGTGTATTCTTGAATGGTTACCTAAAAAGAAGTGTTTGTTAAACAACCTCCTGGGTTTGAAAGTGAAGAAATCCCTAACTATGTGTTCAAGCTAGACAAAGCCCTGTATCGACCGAAACAGGCTCCATGAGGTTGGTGTGAAAGACTCTCAAAATTCCTCTTGACCAACAACTTTGTAAGATTAAAGGTGGACAACATTCTGTGTCTGGGGAGCAAAGGCAAGAATGTTCTGATTGTGCAAGTATATGTGGATGACATTATCTTTGGGACTACTAATGAAGCAATGTGCAAGGAATTTGCTGAGATAATGGGGAAGGAGTTTGAAATAAGTATGATGGGTGAGCTGAACTTCTTCCCGAGGTTGCAAATAAAGCAAACACCTACTAGAAGCATGATACACCAGCAGAAATACATCAAGGAACCGCTGAAAAAATTCAACATAGAATCCTCTAAGTATATTGACACTCCCATTGCTATTGCAACAAAGCTGGACCTTGATAAAGAAGGGGAAAGTGTTGAACATAAACTATATAGAGGAATGATTGGGTCACTGTTGTATCTCACAGCAAGCAGGCCTGGTATTGTATTCAATGTGAGATTGTGTGCAAGATTTCAGGAAAATCCTAAGGAGTCTCACCTAAAATCTATCAAGAAGATACTAAGATATCTCAAAGGGACTCCTGACCTGTGCCTATGGTATCCCAGATGGTATAACTTTGATCTAGTTGGTTATGCTGATGTTGACTATGCAAGTTTTCATGTTGACAAGAAAAATACTTCAGGAACAACACATTTTCTAGGTTCTTGTCTGGTATCTTGGGGAACAAAGAAGCAGAACTCAGTAGCTTTATCCACAGCCGAGGCTGAATATGTGTCAGCAACATCTTGCTGTGCCCAGTTGCTATGGATAAGACAACAACTAAGAGACTATAGTATTTTGTTGATTGTGTTCCCATTTTTTGTGAAAATACTAGTGCTATAAACATTGCTAAAAATCCATGTCAGCACAAGAAAACCAAGCACATTGACATTAGACACCACTTTCTCAGAGACAATGTTGAAAAAGAAAATATCTCAATTAACTTCTGTAAAATTGAAGATCAAACTGCATATATTTTTACTAAAGCTCTGAGTAGAGATTACTTTGAAAGGAACAGACTGGAACTAGGTTTAATCAATACTTCCAACTAGTTGAACCCCAATTATTGGCTAGAAAAAGTATAATTAGATGTAGATAGTCAAGTACAATATGTTTGATTCAGTCTCGTGCTTGTATTAAGCATACACACCTTCTTAGAAAAAATCTAGTTGATAACTATGTTGTATGATACTAATGTATAGTGTTGAAGCTTTATTGATGAAACAAGTAAGGAGTTACTAAGGAGTTGGTTCTTCGACTCAGGTATGTGCCATATTGTCTTACATCACTGGGACTTAAAGCCTAAATTATTGCTATGCTCAGACTTCTAATCATGTTAGCATCACTTCTAGTTGTCATCTAGTTAAAGAGTAAGGGGGAATCGTAGAGCGATTAGAGTTTAATTACTCCTGAAATCCTAACAGTCAAAGTAATCATTATAAGAGTCCCGTTAGAACTCAAATTTGGTCACCTTCTCTCTTCTAGTCAAATCAGGAGTAACGTCTTTAAAAGCCCCTTATGATCAACTTCTTAGACCTCATTGTTTCTCTCAAACCCTAAGCAAGAATCAAGAAATAATTCTCTTTTCTCTCTTCATCGATTTTATTCTATGATCACCATGACTAAATCCAGCCAAACCCCTTCTAAAGCCAAATCATCATCCAACACTGAAGCCAAATCCAAAACATGAAGCCCAAATCAAAGAAAAGTGTCAAACCATCAAGTGAACTTGCACCAACGCCTGCTCCTCCTCTATCGATATCCTCCACTATACCTACACCATCTTCCCTTGTTCCTGTTGCTCTCACCATCCCATCTCCACTGGACCTTCACTTCCAAAACCAATCACCCATGCATCTGTGCCTACTTCAAAAAATACCTCTAAGTCAACCAAGGTCAAGGCTACTCCAAGAAAATCTATCAAAAATGTAAAGGTAGTGTCTGATGCTACTTCTCAAGTAGCCACAATTGTCAAGAAAGTTATGGTTCAGGGGGGAATCAGTGCCAGTCACTACAAGTCAGGTACAACTCCGTCCTTCAAAATTAGATGTTTTGGTATCTACTATAGATGATGTACCTTTAGACACTCTTCCACCCACAAGTGGAGGAACTCACTATAGAAAAGAGTGCAGGAACTCTGGAGAAAGAGGTAGATACCATTACTGTGGTGCTTGTGGTTCAGGGGGAAGGGAGTAAAGAACTAGCGCAAAAAGAGGCATCTGATGGTCTTTCATTCAGTTGGACGGAGGATGAGGATGATAATAGGGGTGAAAAAGAAGAAGGAGTTGTGGGCAGTCATGAGGAATATACTACTCAAGACATCGCTAATGAAGAGGAAAAGAGTGAGAATGAGGGAGCTTCTGGTGAATAGAAGGAGAGTGAGACAGAAAATAGGATAGGTGAACAAGTGGATAATTCTGCAGAAGAAGAAAAGAATAGTAAAGAAGAGGATAATTCTGAGAGTGAAGCTGAGGATCAAGAAAAGGCAAGTGAGAGTGAAGGAGGTGATGAATAAAAAGAGGAAAAGAATGAGAATATGAGTGAGAAATCTAAAGGCTTTATGACTGGGAACACTGTCATAGCCCCTTCAAAAGAAGCAAGTGGAGNTACCCACAAATGATAAACCACAAGTGAAGGAACTCACTATAGAAAAGAGTGCAGGAACTCTGGAGAAAGAGGTAGATACCATTACTGTGGTGCCTGTGGTTCAGGGGGAAGGGAGTAAAGAAACAGTGCAAAAAAAGGCATCTGATGGTCTTTCATTCAGTTGGACGGAGGATAAGGATGATAATGGGGGTGAAAAAGAAGAAGGAGTTGTGGGAAGTCATGAGGAATATACTACTCAAGACATCGCTAATGAAGAGGAAAAGAGTGAGAATGAGGGAGCTTCTGGTGAATAGAAGGAGAGTGGGATAGAAAATAGGATAGGTGAACACGTGGATAATTCTGCAGAAGAAGAAAAGAATAGTAAAGAAGAGGATAATTCTGAGAGTGAAGCTGAGGATCAAGAAAAGGCAAGTGAGAGTGAAGGAGGTGATAAAGAAAGTGAGGAAGAGAATGAGAATATGAGTGAGAAATCTAAAGGCTTTATGACTGGGAACACTGTTATAGCCCCTTCAAAAGAAGCAAGTGGAGAGAAAAGGACTGAAGAACTTAGGCCCTTGTTAACTCATTTCACTGGAGATGAGGAGGTCAGCAGTGATGAAGATGACTTGCCCTTGTATAAGGTAGGGAAGAAACCTAGGAAGGCTCTTGTGAAAGCAATAAAGTCTGCAATTCCAAAAAGAAAAGAAGTGGCTCCTCCCGCCAGGACTCATCTTACACGGAGTAAAAGAAAGATTGTTGATGAAATCATTAAAGAGTCCAGAGGTGCCAAGAAGCCAAGGAAATAAGTTTTAGTTGTAGAACTTGTGGTTGAGTTGGATGGAGAAGATGAGTCTGAGTCTGCTTTGCCAGAAAAGTCCTCTATACAAAAGAGAAAGGTTGCCAAAGCTACAAAAACTGCTACCCCATCTGCAAGGGCCAGTAGAGGAAAGAAGAGAAAGAATGTGCCAGCTGTGGTTGATAGACTCACAGAGTTCAGGAACATAAAAGTGCTAATTAATGGGAAGATTCTTGCAAACACTGATGAAAATGGGATGGCTCAACTGGTTGAAAAATTGAGTTACAGGGATGGAAACACATGTTCGTCAAAGCTTTCGCCTTGTATGTGTTCCTGTTGTGGTGGAGTTCTATGCAAACTTCAAATTTGATGGAAATGTGGTCAAAAGTAAGGTAAGGGGTTTTGAAATAGAGTTTGATGCTGAGGAGCTGGGGATGCTTCTGAATATTTCCTATTTAGGATTTGACAATTACCTGAAGAAAAAGTGGTCAGCTATAGACAATGATGTTGACATAGGAATTGTGGTCACAAGGAAGTTATCCCAAAAGTTTGAACTGGATGTCCCCCCAGAAGGTGTACAAGACTGATATGACTCCCTCCAACAAGTTATTGTTTCACTTTGTCGATTCCTGTTTTCTGTAGAGGTCTGAGAGAAGGCATGAGGCCACTCTATTAGACATGGATGTAATGGAACTTCTTGACACTTGTAGACCTATCAATCTCCCTAGCATGATGATTCAGCATGTGGCAAGAACTGCAGGCACTTCTAGGCATGCTATGCCTTATGGCTTCATGTTGACTGAGTTGTTTGACAAGCTCAACATTGCCTTGCCTGAGCTTAAGTATGGAAATAACAATGATGGTTTGAATGCAGTTACGCTCAAGCAGTATGTCTATGAGGAGATCAAGGCTAGAGGACCAACACGATCTATTATTGTACCTGGAAGCAACAAGGCAGCAAAGCTTAGTAAGAGGTTGGAGTTGGCTGTTGAGGAGAATGCCAAGCTTCATGAAGATAATGATGAGCTGAGAAAAGAAACCATGCAGCTTAGGGAAGATTTCAGAAGAGATAGGGAAGCTCATGCCCAACAGATTTCCACTCTTGTGAAAGCATTGACCGCCTCTACATCTCACCCATGAACCTGTTCCTTCCTAGTATCTTTAGTCTCTTTTTCTATCCCAGTGATGCTTTAATCCTTTTTCTCTTTCTGTTCTAGTCTAAGTAGGTTGCATTATGTTTAGTTTATTTTGTTCTAATGGTTTAAGACAAGGCCCTGGGCTTATTTTGGCACTACTAAATGACTTCTCTTATACTACTTTAATGCTTCATACACTATTAGATCATCAGCCTAGATTGTTTGCTATGATAATTCTTGAGCGTGTGTTGTAGCCTGTATGGCCTTGAATTTTACATTAATTGTGCTTCAATGTCTAACATCTTTTTATTTTTTTCGATGATGCCAAAAGGGGGAAGATAAGGTTGGGGGTGTTACTATGAATATGTATGTCTATGGTGTAATGTACATGTTGATTGATTGCGAGTTGTTATGATTACTTGGTTCTAGTGTGTACAAAGTATGTCATCATAAAAAAGGGAAAATTTATTGAGTATTGAGATTTTAATGATTAACAAAGCTTGTTTAGATGCAATATTCGAAGAACCAGGTCCTCAACGTAGCTGCTTAACTATTCTAAGAACTAGCTCCTCAAGGTAAAGGACCAGCTCCTCAAGTTGATGATTGAACATCTGTGCAAGACAATAACTTTATCTTAAAGTTACTCAGGTCCGAGTTTGGTGGAAGAAGACTGCTACATGAGATAAGGGTTGTTGCACAAGAAGATATGGATAAATCAGTAAGAGACAAGAGTCCCAAAACTTGTGGAGTCCTTGGAACAGTAGGAGTCCTATCAAACGAGAAGTTGACTATGCATAGGACTCCTAGAAGATCTTGAAGTCCAGGCGTTTAAATACTATCTATTTTAGACTTCTGAGATTATCCTTTTACATATCAACTGGAGAACTGCATTTTGTACACTCTAGTCGAGTATCAGAGTTGTGTTCTTCTTGAGTCAGTCTAGTGAATGTGTTTTAGAAAATTGAATTGTAATCAAAGTGTCACAAACAATTATTGAGTTGGACTGAGTGTTTTCTTTACAAGTTAGAGTAACTTGTGAATCAAATAGTCGTAGTAGGCATACTAGAGAGTATTAAATTACAGTCTCGTAGTTGATACATTTTGGCTCATTATTTTAGTGGAGTTGAAGTTGAAAATCCTACACAGCAGGTCGTGGTTTTTGTACATTTTGAGCCGAGTGATTTTCCACGTAAAAATTATTGTGTTTACTTTACGTTTAAGGAACACGGTAAAGAACCAAGTTCTTTAGTAATTCATACGGGCACTCAAACTAACAAGATATGTGTGCATAAAGTATAAACACAAATCATGGGGG
>AWOL01S0020989.1:0-15642 GCA_000715115.1 Nicotiana otophora
TGTTTTTCCTTGTTCCATATTGTTACTTTGAGTTATATTTTATAACACGTTATCAGCACGAGAGTCTACCGTCTCAAGAAACTCTTTGAGAAGACTAAGGTATAATTTTTTTCCTCTTTTAATTATGACTGATATTATGAAAGAAAGTTTGTTGCCCTTGAAATTTCGGGCAAGAACTATATGGCATGGGTATTGGATGCTGAAATCCATTTAGATGCAATGGGTCTTGGAGACGCCATTAAAGATAGAAATAAAGCATCTACTCAAGACTGTGCTAAGGCCTTGATTTTCTTGCGCCATCACCTTGATGAAGGGTTGAAAATAGAATATCTCACAGTCAAAGATCCACATGTTTTGTGGAATGACTTAAAGGAAAGATATGACAACTTAAAGTTGGTCACACTTCCACAAGCACGATATGATTGGGCTCATCTGAGGCTCCAAGACTTTAAGTCTGTTTCTGAATATAATTCTGTGGTGTTCAGAATTACTTCTAAATTGAAACTCTGTGGAGATAATATCACTGGCTATGATATGCTTGAAAAAACGTTCACAACGTTTCATGCCTCCAATATGGTCCTGCAACAGCAGTACCGAGAGAAAGGTTTTAAGAAGTACTCTGAGTTAATTTCTCTTCTCCTCGTGGCTGAACGAAACAATAACTTGCTCATGAGAAATTACGATAATCGATCCATTGGGTCTACACCATTGCCCGACATGAATGAGGTGTATTCCCATTATGCTAAGCATGGAAAAGGTCGTGACCCTGTTCGTGGTTGTGGTCGTGGCCAAGCAATATTCTTCTTTTCTATGTGTTAATATTATATTATTCCACTTAACATAGAAAATTAGTACCAAACAAACGTTGGATTTTTTAATGTCAATATGACTTAATTATTTAAAGTACCAACATTATCAATGCCGCACTTTGTTCAAGCAATTGGTTTGTAAGCCTAGTAATCCGGGTTCTAATAAAGCGTCATTAACCTTTTCTTCAAGAAGGATGTCAATTAAGAGATTACATGTATAACTTTGACCATTTTTATTTAGCATATTTTAGGAAATATTTTTGTTACTTAACTATTGTATAATATATTATTTATGGTAACTCGTTAATATGACTATAATATTTCGTCATTTTGTTTACTATATACCTTATGAACGTTGGTCATGTTTTTAACGTTTATACAGTTTATTGTCTACTTTTGTGTTTAGTTACCTTTATTTGCACACTCATTGTTTCATGTGTATTAATATGACTTAAGTTTTTCGTGTTTTAAAATCATATGACAACCTAAAAATAATTGCATTATTTTTAGTTATGAAATTATTTGTATCATAATCAGAGTTTGCTCGAAATTGCATTAAAAGTCACTATTGAATCATTGGTTTAACTTTATTTTTTTTCTTTTTCTCTGAAAGTACTAATATTTATTCATATACTTCTTTTTGTATGTCAAACCATGGGAATCAAATATGGATATCTCTCAAAGCAAACTTGGATCAAAGTTCAATTGTAAAAATATTTACTTAATTGATTCATGTACGACACATATAATATTTAAAGAGAAGAAATATTTCTCTCATTTAAGTATGTGTAAAGCAGTAGTTACTACAATTTCCGGTAGTAGTTAATTGAAGGCTCTGGAAGAGCTACTATAACTCTGCCTAATAAAACAATACTTATCATAGATAATGTAATGTTCTCCTCCAAGTCCTAGAGGAACTTGTTGAGTTTTAAAGATATCCGTCGAAATGGATTTTACATTGAGACAGTAGATGAGAATAATATCGAATATCTCATCGCTATCAAGAATGTCTCTGACCAGAAAAGGGTTATTTAGAAGTTTCCATCTTTATCTTGTGGCGTGTATTAGACAAGAATTAGTGCAATTGAGACACATTCTATCGTAAACCAAAAGGTTACTGATTCCAACACTTTTATACTTTGGCATGATCGATTGGGACATGCTGGATCAATTATGATGAGACGAATTATAGAAAACTCAAATGGGTATCCATTAAATAATTTAAAGTTTCTTTTAAATAATGAATTTTCTTGCACTTCTTGTTATCAAGGCAAGTTAATTATTAGACAATCACCAATAAAGGTTGGGATTGAGTCCCCTGCGTTTTTGGAACGTATACTAGGAGATGTTTGTGGACCTATTCACCCACCTAGTGAGTCGTTTAGATATTTTATGGTCTTGATAGATGCATCTTCTAGATGGACTCATGTGTGCCTATTGTCATCTCGCAACCTGGTATTTGCAAAATTAATGGTATAAATAATTCGATTATGGGCACAGTTTTTCCGATAATCCAATTAAGTCTATTCGACTTGATAATGCTGTTGAGTTATCCCCAAGCATTTAATGATTATTGCTTATCAATTGGGATAAAAGTGGAACATCCTGTAGCTCGTGTTCACACTCAAAATGGCCTTGCAGAGTCTTTGATTCTGTAATTGATAGCAAGACTGTTACTCATGAAAACGAAATTATCCACTTCTGTTTGGGGTCATGCCATTTTGCATGCAACAATGCTAATTCATCTCAGACCGACAAATCATCATAAATACTCCCCGTTGCAATTAGTTTTGGGTCATGAACCTAATATATCTCATCTAAGATTTTGTGGATGCGTTGTATATGTGCATGTAGCACCGCTATATCGCACCAAGATGGGTCCCTAAAGAAAGTTAGGAATATATGTTGGGTTTGAATCGCCCTCCATTATTCGCTACCTCGAAACATTAACGAGGGATTTATTCGCTACTCGATTTGCAGATTGTCGATTCGATGATGCATTTTTTTCAAAATTAGTGGGAGAAATTGGTGAAATCAAACGGGAAATTTCGTAAAAAAATTCATCATTGTATCATCTTGATCCACGTGCTCTATTTGTGAAAATGAGGTGCAAAAGATTATCCATTTACAGAAAATAGCAAATCAAATGCCAGATGCATTTACGGATCTGAAAAGGATAACGAAGTCACATATCCCTGCAGAGAATGTTCCAATCTGTATTGATGTCTATGTTGGACAATCTTCTAGCGCCATAGCTAATGAGTCAAAAGCACGCCTAAAGCGTGGCAGACAATTGGGTTCTAAGGATCGAAATCCTAGAAAAAAATAAATAAATGATCAAGATAACACTACGAAAGAGTCTCATAAAGAAACCCATGCTTTAACCAATCCTCAGATTCATGAGGAAATCAATGAGACCGAGACTCAAAAAAATAAGGAACTATCAATAAACCCAATTGATATTGAGACAGATTTGAATCGATTGAATATAATGGTAGATTATGTCTTTGTATACAATGTTGCATCTAGCATTATGCAAGATAAAGATAATCTTGAACCTCAATCTGTTGGAGAATGTCGACAAAGACGTGATTGGCCAAAATGGCAAGAAGCAATCCAATCTGAGTTGGATTCACTTGCGAAACGTGAAGTTTTTGGATCTGCAATCCAAACACCTAATGGTGTTAAACTGTTGGTTATAAATGGGTCTTTGTACGTAAAAGAAATGAGAAAAATGAGGTACAAAGATATAAGGCATGCCTTGTTGCATAAGGATTTTCACAAAGGCCTCATGTCGATTATGAAGAGACGTATTCTCCTGTTATGGATGATATAACATTTCGTTATCTCATTAATTTTGCTGCCATGAAAAGCTATAATATGCATTTAATGAATGTGGTTACAGCCTACCTTTACGGCTCACTTGATAATGAGATATACATAAAAAAATTCGAGGGATTTAAAATGCCTGACGCACATAATTCAAAGTCTTGGGAAATATTTTCAATCAAATTGCAAAGATCTTTGTATGGTCTAAATTAATCAGGAAAAATGTGGTATAACTGCCTTAATGAATATTTATTAAAGGAAGATGATATAAATGATGTCATTTGTCCTTGTGTTTTTATAAAGAAAACAATATCAAAGTTTGTTGTATTTGTTGTATATGTTGATGACATAAACCTTATTGGAACTCCTACAGAACTCCAAAAGGCAATTGATTATTTAAAGAAGGAATTCGAGATGAAAGATCTCGGAAAGACAAAATTATGTCTTGGTTTGCAAATTGAACATTTGACAAACGGGACTTTTGTTCATCAATCTGCCTACATAGAAAAAATATTGAAACGGTTTTACATGGATGGAGCACATCCATTAAGTACTCTGATGATTGTTCGATCACTTGATGTGAATAAGGACTCGTTCCGCCCTCAAGAAAATAATGAAGAATTTCTTGATCTTGAAGTACCATATCTTAGTGCAATTGGTATACTAATGTATCTTGCTAACACTATAAGACATGACATAACTTTTTAAATTAATGTCTTAGCAAGATATAGCTCTGCTCCTACAAAGAGATATTGGAATAGAATTAAACACATATTGCGGTATCTAAAAGGGACTACCGATTTGGGCTTATTTTATGGCAATGATTGCAGTCCCAATCTTGTTGGTTATGCCGATGCTAGGTATTTATCTGACCCACACAAGGCCGATCTCAAACATGTTATTTGTTTACATGTGGAGGCACTGCCATATCTTGGCGATCGGCTAAGCAAGTAATCGTGGCTAATTCATCTAATCATGCTGAGATAATTGCTATTCATGAAACAAGTCGAGAATGTGTATGGTTGAGGTCTATAATATACCGTATTTCAGACAAATGTGGTTTGAAGTATGACAAACTACCTACAATTTTGTATGAAGACAATGCAACATGCATAGCCCAACTGAAGAGAGGATTCATAAAAGGAGATAGGACAAAAGCACATTTCACCAAAGTTATTTTTCACACATGATCTTCAAAAGAATGGTGATATCAATGTGCAACAGATTCGTTCAAGTGATAATATGGCTGATTTGTTCACCAAATCTCTACCAATGTCAACCTTCAAGAAACTAGTATACAAGACTGGGATGCGAAGGCTCAAGGATGTGAATTGATGCTCTCATCAGGGGGAGTTAATACACGGTGTACTCTTTTTCCCTTACAAAGTTTCGTTCCACTGGGTTTTCCTCGCAATATTTTTAATGAGGCAATCAAAAAGTTTATTTTTAAATATGTGTACTCTTTTCCTTCACTAGGATGTTTTTTTCTAATAAGGTTTAACGAGACACATTATCTATGGACATCGAAGGTGGATGTCTATCTTTAACCATGATTTTCCTCTCAAATGCTTAATGACATATTCAATGACATATTTCTTTATATTTCATGCCTATATAAAGGCATTGTAATAGATGGAAAGAACACATAATTGAAGAAGAAATAAGAATCTATTCTCTCTTTCTCTATATATCTCTTAGCTTATTTTTTTCCTTATTCTATATTGTTATTTTGAGTTATATTTTATAACAGGTCCACAGTTGTTTTAGTTGATTATTGCCTAGAGTGGAATTAAAACGGCGTAAAGCTAAATGAGGAGAGGCCAAAGTAATCTCTTGGGCTTCGCAGTTGATGAGGATCCAACATTGTGAATTTATATGGGCTCACTCGTTGGGCTCAGTGGTTGGGCTTAGACTTTAAACTTTGTAGCTTAAAGTGGGCCACTACAGATATCCGATTGGTCTCCAATCCTGGGTCCTTAACCTGCTTATTACAATTTTCTTTTCCAGGACTACAATTTGTAAGTTCTTGGAGGATTCTAAAAGTGAAAAACTTATAGAAGAATCAAGTTTTCAATCACATTGCATGGCATCTTTTCAAGACTTGTTTTTTTATTTTTGTTTATAATGATAGAGGAGGACATAGACTTAAAATATATGTATAACAATTTAAAGAAATATACTCCATCTGTTCCAATTTATTTGAATCTATTTCCTTTTTGGTACGCTAAAAAAAAATGACCCATTTCTAAATTTGGAAACAATTTAACTTAAACTTACAATTCTACCCTTAATGGGAAGCTTTTATAACCACACAATTACTCTGGGCTCCTTTTTGACTTGTTTAGCACCACAAATTTTAAAAGTGTCCATTTTTTCTTAAACTCCATGCCCAGTCAAACAGATTCACATAAATTAGAACGGAGAGAGTATATTTACGCGAAAACGATATAAAATGTCACAAAAGTATGGATTGCAATGGTACGTCGCACCCACTAAATCAAATTCCTTATTTCACCTCGGCTTACGGACCAAGGCAAACAATTGCCGATGATGAGTGCTTGAAATTGATCCCTGTAATTATCTGATTTAATTAATGGATTTCTTTGAAGTGCAGAGCTGCTTGTATCAGTAAACAAGTAATCAGATTCACGTGATGATGTTTCTGTTTTTGTATGTTGTCTTTGGGCATTTATTATAAAATTGTCCGTTACTAGTTCAAATATATTGGATGAAGTTAATTAAACAGTTAAGACAAATGAGTCAGGAATACATTTTTTCAACTATACCCCCGCAACTTTGAACTTACTAGTATAATACATAAGTAACTAGTAAAAATAGCACGGGCTAGCCAGTTTTCGTACATTAAAAATAATTATTATTTTACTGTAACACAGAAAATTCCTGCATAATATACTGAAGATTGGTGCACCTATGTACGAACTTCAGTGGCGGACTCAGGATTTTACACAAGTGGGTTCAGTCAAAGAGCATGATAGCCACTTGTATAAGCGGCTGCGATAAATACAATTTACTCACTACTTAGTTTTGTTCATCACGTGACCTCAAAATAAAGTCATTGACGCTCTTTTCAATCAAAGTTGAATTTTTTATTTAAAACATCTATTTACTTTTAGTTTTTAAAATTTTATCTATATATATATTAAAAAAATTATAAATTTATAAATTTTAACAAAACAATATTTAACCAAATTAAATTTCTTATAACTATAAGAAATAAAATATAATAAGTATTTACAAACAAAACAAAGTAAAAAAAAAGGAGTTATGAACTAAACTAATTGATACAAACGCTTAAAATAAAAGAAATTTGTTACACCCCATGTTTTCGTACGTGAAAGTACGCCATAAATAAATTGATGAAAGCTCGGAAATGAGATGTTACATCCCGCATTTTCATACGTTAAAGTTTCGTCGTAAGTTAATCGACGTAAGCTCGGGAATGAGATTATTTTGAGATTATAAGTATTATGCTATTTCAAACAAGTGATAAGTAAATTCGTGAAAGGTGACAGGGTAAGCAAATCGAAGAAAATGAGTTTCGTCGAAATTTGACATTTTGAGATAAAATACGGTCCAAACTATAATATCTCGTATTTATGGACTAGTGCCATATAAGGTACCATGTGACCATGATAGTAAGGTATATAAAGTATGTTAAAAGTGGGTAGTATTTTAAGTAATTTGAGATAATTAGGCAATTATTGATTTGAGTGAGAAGTTAACAAATTAATTAGAAGTTTGTGGATAATTATTTAAGTGAGCTCTTGGATAGGTATTAGGGGACAATTCATGTGGGTTATGGGAATGTGGCAGCCAAAGAGGTCTTGAACAATGAGTCTTAACTCATGTAGCAAGGCGGTAAAATTAGAGAAATTCTTGTGGCTAAGTCATACATAAGTGGGGCCCACACCTACTAATACAAAAGGCTTCTCTTTAATTCACAAAATGGAGATGTTTTGCATATACTAAGTAACGGGTGAAGCTTCCGCAGAGAATTTATACGAGATTATCACATAAATAGCAATGGGATTTACGATTCTAAAGGAGTACGGTGCAATATTTCTCAAGAATATCATACGGATATTTTTCTACTCCGATCTTGCCGTCTCGTATTTTGTCGCGATTGTCGGGTGTTGGAAGGATTGTCAAGAAAATCGGTTCAGGTATGTTAAGGCTATCCCTTCTTTCTTTTTGGCATGATCCAAATGATACAAACGAAACGAGCAAAATACGCAACTTTCATAAATGACTCTGTTCATAGAAATACTAGGGATGTCTATATTCTTGATTACCATGTGTCTTATTATTATATCTTCTGTTCATGTGTCTCAGAAAAATATGTAGTTGATAAAGTTATCCGAAAGGCATATTGATCTTATGACATTCCGAGAAATTTTATTAATGCACTTCTTATGCATTGAATTTATACATGTACATTGACACACGACCAAATGGCGTTATATATGCGTATATTATATGTATATGGGATATGAAAAAAGGTTATGGTGTTATATACGCACCACTACTTGATCAGCTGGTATACGTTGATGATTTGCTCACAGTGGCCGAGTTGATATGATGGGATGCCCTCAGAGGCTTGATGATGTTATGAACGTATATACCTATGCATGGTATGGCATTTATACGCATATGCATGACATTATAAATATGAAATGATTCACAGAGCTATTCAGACTTACATGTTGAGTCTTTTACTCTATGTTTCTCTATGTCTTTTATTTACTGATTTTCATTCCTTACATACTCGGTACATTATTTGTACCGACATCTCTTTTGCATGGAGACGCTGCATTTCATGCCCGCAGGTCCCGATAGACAGGTTGAGAGTCCTCCAAGTAGGCTATCAGCTCGGCGGAAGGTGTTGGTGCGCTCCATTTGCTCCAGAGTTGCTTATTTGGTCAGTATGATTTGGTCATGTATTGATTAGTATGGCGGGGCCCTGTCCCGACCTTTATGGTGTTTATCTACTCTTAGAGGCTTGTAAACATATGTCATGTACGTGAAAGATTGTATGGTCTTGTCGGCCTATGTTCAGTATACGAGTGATCATTTTGGTCTTATAGGCCCGTATGTCATATGTATAAGTTTGTATTACATGTTGGGTCGTCAAATGTTGAGTGTTTCCTCATATTTTATTCTACTTATCTCACGACAGCCTTTCCGGCTCATTTACCTATAATAATAAGATACAAAAAGATACGTTACATTGGTACTCGGTTGAGTAAGGTACTGGGTGCCCGTCGCGACCCATTGGTTTGGGTCGTGATAAAAGTGGTATCAGAGCAGTTCCGTCGTAGGGAGTCTACAAGCCGTATCTAGTAGAGTCTTATTTATAGGTGTGTTGTGCACCACACTTATAAGCAAGAGGCTACATGGCATTTAGGACTGTTAGTCTTTCTTCTTACTCTAGATCGTATGGTAGAGCTCACTTGTAAGAATTCAGACTCTTAAATTCTATTTTATTCATAATAAGACGATACATACATTCAAAAGACAGCTGGTAAGAGATTGACTGTGGTCGTGGGAGAGTTGGGTCAGAGTAACTCGATTTTTGCATGATGCTTATAATGAGTAAATGTAAGGTCTTCACTAGAACATGTATGTACCGATACACGTGAAGCTTCTTGATAAGGAGCATTAAGGCAAGAATATCTATCCACCCATATGGTGAAAAGAAATGAGAGATTTAGAAAGCTGATCAGAGGGAAGAGGAAACTAAAGAGTTATATCAACCAAGTAAATCAGGAGTCTGATTATTGGACCCAGAAAATTATAGATATCGTGATTGAAAACATTGCAGAATCACTCTTAATATCAGAGGGGTAACACCCTAAATTTTTACTAATATTTGCATTCTCGATTGAGCATCTTAATAATGAGGAGATATTTTACTTCGCACTTCCTAAATATGAAATTGACAATATATGAAACTTTCTTACTTTAGGTTGTATTAATATTGACAAAGAAGTTCCATGGTATTGCTATGTGTAATACTTAATATTATTTTGATGAATTGTTAGTAAATACATTATATAATTAAGTTTTTGGGTTGCCACCCTTTTGTATTTATCTAAGAATATTTAGTAGTTGGGCAGCCATTTTTATTTCATATTAATCCAAAATTCTTAAAGATAACTTTGATTGACTTAGTCTTCCATAAACTCCCCATTTTTATTCTTTCAAGAAAAAGAAAACCCCTATACTCTCTCCTTCTTATCACCTGAAAACTTCATGAAAACCACCATAAATTTTCACTAAACCAACCAGCAAAATTCGTTCTTGGTGAAACTCAAGTTGCTCCTCTCTTTTGTGGTAAGTTACTAAACCCATTTTTATACTAGACATTTATTCATGTTTTCTTCATATCTTTTTGTATAGATCTCCATTTTAAGTGATCTAAGACTTTCTGGAAAGATATTTCATAGATCTATAACTCTTATGAGGAACCAAAATCTGGTTTGTCTTTTATTTACCCAAAAATAGGTGATGAAGTACAGGGCATGTGCTGCCTAGATTTTCTATTTTACAAACCCTCCCTGTACTACTGTTAGTAAGTTTAGCATAGCATTTTGTACAAAATTGATATGAGGGTGATTCAAGATGTTCTGAAACACTAAGACAATATATACAACTGTAAAGAAGACCATACAGTCCAGTTTGTCCTTTTTCATCTTTAAATCCGAGTCACAACACAAGATAGTGATACTGTCCAGAATTTCTGTTTCAAACATTTTGGGTAATTTTCACCAATATCATGTTTAGTTTGTCATGTTAAATCACTGAACTTATATAGATATTTTATTATGTATTTAAGATATATATATATCCTTGTAAAAGCTAAGGGAAAGTATTTGATGAAGTGGACAGATTTGATTTGTCTATGGCGTAGACGATTCTAACGTCTTCAAGTTGTGGTTAAACTATTTTGTGGTAAAACACCAAGGTTTGTATATAAACCTTGTACTCACTTTACTTGCTGGAATATTTTGAAATATCCTGATATATATATTTTTTTTGTCTTCAATTTATATCGTTGTGTTCGTGTTATATCAAGTATTGTAAGATATTCGCTAAATCGCCCACTCGTACGGATTTGCTTGATCATTTTGCATTTTTGTTGGGACTTTGTCCTTCTTGTGGCAGTGATTTTATCACTCATCTTGGTATGCCTCTTGATTTGAATCTTTTTTCATCTTGACTTTGAATTTGTAGTTCGTCTTAAATTAGGGAACTTGTCCGTGTTAAGTATGAACTAGGAAGCCATTTTTAATATGGTTTTTGATTCTCTTGACTATTGTGTTTTGACCCTACTTGATTTGGAGCTTCGGTCCATTTTGATATCTGATTTTGCTTAGTGTGATGGCATGACGTACATATTGGGCAAAAAATAGATATCTGATAAACTCTCTTGGATTGATAGTATATGCTTTCTCAACTTTTGAATCTTGAACATTATTATTGATATTTGAAAACACTTCAAGGGTTGATATTTGATACTTTTGATATATTTATTCACTTGTTTAAAATCATATTTCATTTGAGCTAACTATGACTGAAAATGGAAATTGGAAAAGTTAATGGCTCCAAGCCTAAAGTTTATACGCCACTAAGCTTTATGCTTAGCGATAGTTGTTTTCTATCGTAGGTAATGTACGTGATGAAATTTGAAGACGGCCTTATGAAGTAGTCTTTTTGGAAGCACTTATGAAGATCACATTTGTATATGCACCATAATTTTGTATAGTTTTGGGACATGTACATGATATATATGTCACAGTTATGTATGTTATTTGGAAGTTTATTGGATCTTAAGACCAAAATCTTGTAACTTGAATTTGGTAACTTATTTTGCTGTTTTAGGGTGTGCTAATAACTCAAGTCTTATAATATGTTGAATTTACACTTTGTCTTATATATATGTACAAAGAAGAAAACTAGTTTTCCTCTTTATACCCGATAGTTTGAAATTTATGTACAATACAAACTTGCAGTGATGCTGTAAGGAAGGTACGTTACGTTGGTACTTGGTTGAGTAAGGTATCGGGTGACCGTCGCGGACCATCGGTTTGGGTCGTGACATTCTATCTCATTTCATAAGCTCTCTTCCACATAGGTATAATTCAACTCCACAACTTGAGGCTCTATTATAATACTTGCACCTCCGGTGCATACACGATCTGGTGGGAGCTTCATACTGACTTCTTATAAGGATGGTACCCTTCTAACTGGCTTTATCGTAGAGCCGTTGTAGAATATGGCTGTTGTAATATCTCTCTTGTACCTCTGATATTAAGAGTAATTCTATAATGTTCTCAATAATGATGTCTAAAATTTTCTGGGTCCAATAATTAGACTCCTGATTCAACTCTTTAGTTTCCTCTTCTTTCTGATCAGTCTTCATGTAGGCTTGAGCTATCTTCCGATCTGTGGCTCCTGGTATTAGTTATTACTTTAGCCTTCCATGGGTGCTATAGAATATTCATGATACAATCTTCTAACAATTCAATCCTTTGTTTATACCCTGCGCTTAATTCTTTCTTTTAACTTATACCAGAGTCTTCTACGGTTGTATGAATGTCAGTATATATGTTGCATGGATAATATTCTAAAATCTTAAGTGCGTTCATAACGTAACTAACTCTGGATCATTGATCGAATAATTTTTTTCGTTCCATCTCAGCTTTCTTTAAACGTAAGCTATTACCTTTCCTGGTCTTTCTGCCCCCTTGTTGCGTGCATACTTAGCTTATCTTAGTTCCCATGCATGCCGGAATTTCGTGCAACTCATATGATCTTGAATATTACTTTTGGTTTCATTTCCCGCATATTAGCCACGGTAGGTGCCACTTGTTTATGGAGTGCATACAATGTTGTAGTGAGACTGTTGTTAAAAGACCATTTCCTCTTTAGGTCACTGTGCTTAGGTTGAAGCCTTCTTCCTTATTTCCTCAACTAGTCTTTCGTTGTAGTACATAGGAAGGACCCTCTGATTCTTGCAAGGTTGCAAGCTTATTACATCGTTTACTTGACGGAATTTTTGATGTTCTTCCCTGCCTATAATTATCCGTAGTTACTTATTTTCACGCCTTTGTGCTTGTAGGGTTATTTCTGAACTAAATATTTTGACTGTCTTCCCAGTGACATTCTCTTTTATTTACCTTTGACTACCTCAACTCCTATCTGAATATATCTCAAGGATCACAATGTTATATCTGTGAGACTGAATTCCTCATATTGGGGTTCACTATGTTCATCTCGCACAATCTGTTGATTTTTTTGTATCCTCTTGTTTAGCCATAACTAGGCTCTTCCTAGATTAATTACTAACTGTTCGTTGGCCCATTCTCATATCAATATTCCGCGTAATCTTCTTGGGTTATCTCCTTTATCTTAACTTACGTTTCGCACTGGCTCCTTATTTATTAATAACATCTAGGACATAAACCCTTACTTCCTCTCCTTGACATCGTGCTTGCATAATGTTCTGGAATCGTAGCATATCTATATGATTTGAATGAGTGCAATCTCATCCCTTCCTAATTTTTTTATCGCATTCTTACCTTACCATTCCATAGTTACTAGAACCATTTAATTTTGACTTAATGCCACATCACACCATATTCTCCCCTTTAGGGGAGCACTAAGATTTAGTGCTACGATGATCTATGTATAGATGTTTTGCCTTTTCATCTTTGGCATCTTTTCATATCATCGACGATCCTTACTCGCCTCGCGGTAATCCTTCTGTACCAAGGATAACGAAATTCCTCACTCGCGAGGGTGACACTTAGTGTAACTAGCACATACAATCCCTTAAGCTTAACTTTACTCACCTTGATTGCTTTAGGGAAGCGTCTTCCTGAATGACCTTTAAAGGGTATTCTTTTGTCCTCCATTCTATTATCGCCGAGATGTAATCTCTCAAATTCTCATGATGCCGACTATTACTCAGTCCCTAGTTCATGTTTAGTTTACCTTGTTCATCAGTCCATGTTGATTTCTTATTACTCTGGGGCCTAACCTTTCCGGTAGTCGCGTTGGAGTCACGAACTTATTTCTTGAAATGAGGATATGACTTTATGGCCTATACTCTTTTGTTGTTTCAAGGTCTGTAACCTCTCGTCTTTTCCTTCAATTGACTATAGACTTTGTAATACTGTCATCTTTTTGATCTACCGTTGTCATCTATGTATTACATCTTACTCATAATGCTTCATCAACTCTCTTCTTATTTCTCGCTAACATTTATGTCTATCACTTTATTCTCAAAACTTGAACAAGATATTCTTTTGCTTTTAGCTCCACTTTTCTCCATCTAATGGCTCTTCGGGTTGCTTAACGTTCTCACTCTACTAGGGACGCGAGTCAAACTAAGGTAATATTTATCCCTTCAAGGCTTCTAGTGCCTATCTTTGTAGTACTCATGTCCAGTTGTACTATTTTAGGGTGCACCATCCGGGTGTCTCATTAGGAGACCTATTAGCATATTTGCAATATCTTCCGGAAATGTCAACTAACACAAACAATTCATCCACTATTTTGGGTTACCCTAACTCCAGCTAGATCCTGACATCTTGCCTTCTCTTATACTAATTCGGTTAGCCCCCATAGGGCATAAATGAGATGGGTGTGGCAATTGTACATACCTCTGTTATTGTTGAAGGTAACTCAAAAGGCTTATATTCCTCTGCGATAATCTTCATTAGCTGGGTAGCTCGTACCCTTTTTCATCTTGCTTCTTTTACTTGCTGAAACTTATGTCTACCTTCCGATTCTCTTATTCCTTTTAACCATAAGAGTGGATAGGCATTCTTGCCTTAGGGATCCCTATCAAAAGGCTTACACGTCTTAGTACACACATGATCTACTGAAGACCTTACATTTACACANTCTTTTTACTGTTAGAGTGGATAGACATTCTTTCCTTAGTGATCCTTATCAAGAAGTTTACACATCTTAGTACACATAGGATCTGCTGAATACCTCATATTTATTCATCATAAGCATGATGCCAAAATTGAGTTCCTCTGACTCAAATCTTCTATAGTCACATTCAATCTCTTACCAACCATCTTTCTAGATGTAGGCATTGTCATATTCTGAATAAGATAGAGTTTAGGAGATTGAGTTCTTATAACTGAGCTTTACCACACGATCTAGAGTAAGAAGAAAGAGTGACGGTCCTAAATGCCCTATAGCCTCCTGCTTATAAGTGCGGTGCACAACACACCCATAAACAAGACTCTACTAGACACGACTTGTAGACTTCCTAGGACAGAACTGCTCTGATACCACTTTTGTCACGACCCAAACCGATGGGCCGCGACGGACACCCAGTACCTTACTCAACCAAGTACCAACGTAACGTATCTTCCTTATTACAACATCATACGTAAGTGGGCCACAAGGGGCATCATGAGATAATCAGATCAGAGTAAACATGAGGGAATACCCGACATAGAACGACCCCACCTGACATAGAAACTCATATTTATGATATACGGACCTATAAGGCCAATGTTGTCACGCCCCGACCTAGAAGCGAGACTGGCACCTGGTGCCTCAACTAACCTAGTGTACCAAATTGCGACTAAGGGACTCTGAACATATAATGTCATAATTTGGCCAAGGGGCCACCTTGCAAGACAATTTGGAAGCAAAATATAAAACTGAATGGAAACTAGTGATGACTAAACATTAATATAAAGTTGGGCNAGTACCTTACTCAACCAAGTACCAACGTAACGTATCTTCCTTATTACAACATCATACGTAAGTGGGCCACAAGGGGCATCATGAGATAATCAGATCAGAGTAAACATGAGGGAATACCCGACATAGAACGACCCCACCTGACATAGAAACTCATATTTATGATATACGGACCTATAAGGCCAATGTTGTCACGCCCCGACCTAGAAGCGAGACTGGCACCTGGTGCCTCAACTAACCTAGTGTACCA
>AWOL01S0020990.1:55385-67383 GCA_000715115.1 Nicotiana otophora
ATATATATATATATATATATATATACGTGTATATAACGTCGTCTGGTCATGGGTCAATGTACATATATAAATGAATGCAATACATAAGAAGTACGTCAATACAATCTCTCGGAACGTCATAAGACCATTATTCCTCTCATTAATATCATGAAACAAACTTTATCATGCCAATACTTCTATGAATAGATTCATTTATGGCAGTTGTGCATTTGCTTATTTCGTTCGTGTTGTATAGATCATGCCAAAAAGAAATAAGGGATAGCCTTAACATACCTGAAACGATTCTCTTGGGAATTCCTTTAACACCGTAGATTGCAACAATGTGTAATGGCGGATCAAAGTGGATAAAAATCCGTATGATATTCTTGTGAAAGATTACATTGTACTCCTTTCGAATCGCAAAATCCCGTTGCTAATTTTCTAAGAAGTCTCGTAATATATCCTTAGATAAATTCTTTTGTTGAAGGCTCGTTACTTGGAGGTTGGATGCAAGCATCGCCATTCTATATATTAAATAAGCCTTTTGTTGAATTTTGATCATAATCTTATGTGACTTTTGATGAATTAGAGAAGTCTTGTATGGCTTTTGCTAAAGCACTCACGTTCCATTCCATATATTTGTGATTATGAGAGCCTTTTATGGCTTATAACCAAGAGTCCATTTCAATATGCCACCTAGCTCATAACATCCTTAGTCACTTTAAGCTTGATGAAAGCTTTACACATGCTGCCACATTGGGAGCACTCAACCTTAACTAAATTATGCTTAATTAATCACTAATCTCTTAATTAACTTGATAATATCTACTAACCAATAATTAACCAATTACCCATATAATTAAGTATTATCTCAAATTACTTAAAATACTACTCACTTTTAACACATTTCATACACCTTTCTATCATGGCCATGTGGTACCTTCTTCGATTTGCTTACCCTCTCACCTTCACGAATTTACTCGTCACTTGTTTGAAATAGCATGATGCTTATAATCTCAAAATAATCCCATTCCCAAACTTACGTCGATTAACTTATGATGAAACTTTAACGTACGCAAATGCGGGATGTAACATCTCACTTCCGAGCTTCCATCAATTTACTTATAGCGCACTATCACTTATCATTGTCTTAACCCATGGCTCTTGCGAATAGTTTAATACTCTTCTTGCCATTTCGACAACTGTTCTTTGAATAAATCTGAAGGCTGGGGCTTTCCCCCTTTTAGGCCTCTTTCTCACACTACCTCTGTGGTTGGAATTCTTCCAATCTCGTAAATTTTTGCTACCTTTTGTGATGCATCTTGTACGACCTTTTCCTTGTATGTGCGCCTATGCGACTCTTCTCCCCTGTTTCCTCCAGTTTTTAGCCAATCTCTAGGCCTCACTTTGTAAGCATATACAGAGCTTGACAAGATGTCTCTCTGGACATCTATAGGTATACTGAAGTTCTTTGCTCGATACTTTGTTGAACTTACATATATTGCTATATCTTATTTCATAGAACCGGTTATCTATTCGTATGACTTTACTGCATCTAGGTAGGTCATACTATACCATAACTCTTACTTTGATTTATCGTTACTCAGGTCTGCTACCAAATTCCAGGTTACTTTCGTTGCTTATCGCATATGAATAAATCTTGCTCCCTCATTACTGTTCATCGTAAGAATGATGACCTCATCTCATCTCATACATTGTGATTTTTGTCCATCCATTGTTGATTCACCTAATATTGATCTACAATATACCACTTATAACTTGAAACTTCTTACGTAATACCTTGCCACTAGGGCTTACGCTGCATTGAGGAATATTTGAAGTGATGTTCCTAATCCGCTTAGCGGCGATACTATACTTCAATAACCATATTTTATAGCATACCAATGTGATTCACTTGCGTGGGTATTTTAATCCCGTATAATTCATGAAATCCCTTTTTTCTGCAATTCATTACTCAATTGAAAGCCCAAATGTCATCCTTTATCTATCACAATTTCACCCTTATTCTACTACCAGCGTGGCATTCAATCTCTTCTAAATGCCCTTAGTTTTAGACTCAGTTGAGTTCATTCAGGGTATACTGAGCTTTGTATAACTTAGAGAAGCCATTAGCTCTCTTGTTTACATTGGCTTAATCCCGAGGACTTATCCATTCCCATCACCTTCTCACTCGCCCTTTCTCATCCTTACTCATATCATACAACCTTGTCGTTTTACTATACTTTAGTTTATGACCTATACACATCTATTTATAATATTCGCAACCCTCCTTCAACTTGCTTGCACCATAGATTTCCTTATGTCTTTCTGGAACATCAAGCGAGACATCACATCGTCTCCAACTCTTCTTTATTCTTTTGACTAGACCTCTTGATACATAGAAACCATAGGCCAAAAAATATGCTACTGACGACGCCGCTGTCATTCCTGGATACTGAATCCCCGCGCTTCTAGCCTTCTATCCGAAGTATGAACAGTTCACAACCTTATGCATTTGAGTATCTCGTATGTTGTTTATCTTTGCCTTAAAATCTCGCATCACATCTTCTATTTCCTTCATGACCTCCCTTCCATATAGGTACAATTCACATCCGCGACTTGAAGCTCTATTATAATACGTGCACCTCTGGTGCATACACACTCCGGTGGGAGCTTCATATTTACTTCTTATAAGGCTTTATTGTAGAGCCGTTATATAATATGGTTGTTGTACTATCTCCCTTGTACCTCTGATATTACGAGTGATTATGCAATTCTCTCAATCATGATGTCTATAATTTTCTGGGTCCTATAATCATACTTCAACCTTTATGTAGGCGTAAACTATCTTCCGATCTACAGCTCATAGTATTTGTTATTACTTTAGCCTTTCATGGGCGCGATGGAATATCTGTGATACCATCATCTAACAATTCAATCCTTTGTCTATGACCTGGACTCATTTCTTTCTTTTACTTATACCGGAGTCTTCTATGACTGTATGATTGTCACATATATGTTGCATGGATAATACTCTGAAACCTTAAGTGCGTTCATAACGTAACTAACTTTGGATCATTGATCGAATAATTCTTTTCGTTCCTTTTCAGCTTTCTTTAAACTTAAGCAATTACTTTTCTTGGTCTTTCTGCCACCCTTGTTGCGTGTATACTTAACTTATCTTAGTGCCCATACATATTGTAATTCCATACCACTCATATGATCTTGAATATTGCTTCTGATTTTTACTTCATGTCCGTTAGCCACGGTAGGTGCCACTTTCGTATGGAGTGCATACAATGTTGTAGTGAGACTATTGTTACAAGACCATTTCCTCTTTAAATCATTGGGCTCTGGTTGAAGCCTTCTTCCTTATTCCCTCAGCTAGTTTTTCATTGTAATATTTAGGGAGGTCCCTCTAACTCTTGTAAAGCTGTAAGCTTATTACGGATCTTTTGATGTCCTTCCTTGCCTATAATTATCCGTAGTTACTTACTTCCATGCCCTTGTGCTTGTAGGGTTGCTTCTGAAATGATATTTTGACTGTCTTCCTAGTGGCACTCTCTTTTTTCCCCGTAATATTCATACGGTACCTTTAACTACCCCAACTCCTATCTGAATATTTTTCAAGTATTATAATGACTTTACTACGAGGCTGAATTCACTATATTTGGTTTTACTAAGTTTATCTAGCACGATCTGCTGACTCGTCTGTAGCCTCCTGTTTAGCCATAACTAGGCTCTTCCTGAATCAATTACTAACTACTCGTTGTCCCATTCTCGTATCAATATTTTGCGTAATCTATCTTAGGTTAATTCCTTTGTCTTGGGTAGGAACCCTTAGTTCCTTTCCTTGACATTGTGTTTGCATAATGTTCTGGAATCGTAGCATATTCGTACGATTTGAATCAGTGCACTCTCATCCCTTTTCTCATTTTTATCGCATTCATCCTTTACCATTCCATAGTTACTAGAACCGCTTAATACTGAGTTAATGCCACACCACTCCATATCCCCCCCCTTTAGGGGAGTACTAAGTGCTACGATGATCTACGTATAGATGTTTTTACCTATTAATTTTTGGCATCTTTCCACCTCATCAATGATCCTTACTCCCCTCGCGGTAATCCTTTTATACTAAGGATAACGAAATTCCTTACTTGCGAGGGTGACACTTATTGTAACTGGCACATACAATTTCTTAAGATTAACTTTGCTCACCTTGCTTGCTTTAGGGAAGCGCCTTCCTGAATGACCTTTAAAGGGTATTCTTCTGTCGTCCATCCTATTATCGCCGTGACGCAATCTCTGAAATGCTCATGATGCCGACTATTACTCATCCCCTAGTTCATGTTTAGTTTATCTTGTTCATCAGTCCATGCTGATTTCTTATTACTCTGGGGTCTAACTTTTCCTTTTGGTAATCACGTTGGAGTCACAAACTTATTTCTCAAAATGAGGATATGACTTTATAGCCTATATGCTTTTGTTGTCTCAAGGCCATTCACCTCTCGTCTTTTCCTTCGCTTGACTATAGACTCTCTAATACTGTCATCTTTTTGATCTACCGTTGTCATCCATGTATCGCATCTTACTCATAATGCTTTACTAACTCTATTCTTATTTTCCTGCCAACATCTTTGTCTGTTACTTTATTCTGAAAACTCAAACAAGACATTATTTTGCTTTTAGCTCCCCTTGCTCCATCTACTAGCTCTTCGGGTTGCCGAACATTCTTTCTCTACTAGGGCCGGGAGCCACACTAAGGTAATATTTATCCCTTCAAGGCTAAGAGTGCCTATCTTTGTAGTACTCATATCTAGCTGTACTATTTTAGAATGCATCCTCTGAGTGTCTTACAAGGAGATCTATTAGCACATTTGCAATAACCTTCGGAAATGTAAGCTAACGCTAACAATCCATTTACCATTTTTGTTACCCTAACCCCAGTTAGATACTGATATCCTGCCTTCTCTTATACTACTTCTGTTAGCCCCCGTAGGGCATAAATGAGATGGGTATAGCCAATTGTACATACCTTTGTTATTGTTGAAGGTAACTCAAAAGGCTTATATTCCTCTGCGATAATCTTCATTAGCTGGGTAGCTCGTACCATTTTTCATCTTGCTTCTTTTACTTGCTGAAACTCATGTCTACCTTTCGATTCTCTTATACCTTTTTACCATAAGAGTGGATAATATTCTTGTCTTAAAGCTCCTTATCAAGAACCTTACACATTTTAGTACGCGCATGATCTGCTGAAGACCTCACATTTACTCATCATAAGAATCATGCAAAATTGAGTTCCTTTGACTCAACTCTTCCACAGCTATATCTCTTATCAACCTTCTTTTTAGAAGTAGGCATCGTCGTATTATGAATAAGATAGAGTATAGGAAATTAAGTTCTTACAATCGAGCTCTACCACACGATCTAGAGTAAGAAGAAAGAATGACAGTCCTAAATGCCCTGTAGCCTCCTGCTTATAAATGTGGTGCACAACACACCCATAAACAAGGCTCTACTACACACGGCTTGTAGACTCCCTAGGACAGAACTGCTCTGATACCACTTTTGTCACGACCCAATCTGATGGGCCACGATGGGCACCCAGTACCTTACTCAACTGAGTACCAACATAAAATATCTTTTCGTATCATACTATCATAGATAACTGAGCCGGATAGGCTGCCGTGAGATAGGTAGAATACAACATATAATACCAACTTATACATAAGATATATGGGCCGATAAGATCAAAATAACCACTCGTACACTAAACATAGGTCGACAAGGCCATACAATTTTTTACGTACATGACATCAGTCTACAGGCCTCTAAGAATACATAATTGCCATAAGTGTTGGGACAGAGCCCCGCCATACCTAGCAATACACATCTAAATCATAATGACCAAACAAGCAACTCCGGAGCAAATGGAGTGCACCAACATCTTCCGCTGAGTTGATCACCTACTTGGAGGACTCTTGACCTGTCTATCGAGACCTGCGGGCATGAAACGCAGCGTCCCCAGGCAAAAGGGATGTCAGTACAAATAATGTACCGAGTATGTAAGGAATGAAAATTAGTAAAAAATATACATGAGAGAAACATGGAGTAAACGACTCAACATGTATGTTTGAATAACTCTGTGAATCATTTCATATTTATAATGTCATGCATATGCGTATAAATGTCATACCATTCATAGGTATATGCGTTCATAATATCATCAATCCTCTGAGGGCATCCCATCATATCATCTCGGCCACTGTGGGAAATTCTACAACGTATACCAGCTGATCAGGTGGTGTGGCGTATATAACGTCGTAATCGTTTCCCATATCCCATATACATACATATATATATATATATACGCGTATATAACGCCGTCTAGTCATGGGTCATTGTACATGTATAAATGAATGCAATGCATGAGAAGTACGTCAATAAAATCTCTCGGAATGTCATAAGACCATTATACCTCTGATTAATATCATGAAACAAACTTTATCAGCTTACGTATTTTCTGAGACACATGAACAAATGATAGAATAATTAGACATATGGGAATTTAAGAACATAGGCATCTCTAATACTTCTATGAATAGAGTCATTTATGGCAGTTGTGCATTTTCTCATTTCAATCGTGTCGTATAGATCATGCTAAAAAGAAAGAAGGGATAACCGTAACATACTTGAACCGATTCTCTTGACAATCCCTTTACCAATGTTGATTTCGATAACGCGTAACGGTGGATCGAAGTAGGAAAAACTCCGTATGATATTTTTGAGAAATATTGCACAGTAGTCCTTTGGAATCGAAAAATCCCGTTGCTAATTGTCTAAGAAGTCTCGTAATATATCCTCAGATAAATTCTTTTGCTGAAGGCTCGTTACATGGAGGTTGCATGCAAGCATCTCCATTATATATATAAAAGAAGCCTTTTGGTGAATTTTGATCATAATCTTATGTGACTTTTGATGAATTGGAGAAGACTTGTATGGATTTTTCTAAAGAACTCACGTTCCATTCCATATATTTGTGATTTTGAGAGCCTTTTATGGCTTATAACCAAGAGTCCATTTCAAGATGCCACGTTGCTCATAACATCCTTAGTCACTTTAAGCTTGATGAAAGCTTTACACATGATGCCACATTGGGAGCACTCAACCTTATCTAAATTATGCTTAATTAACCACTAATCTCTTGATTAACTTGATAATCTCCACTAACCAATAATTAACCAATTACACATATAATTTTGAATTATCTCAAATTACTTAAAATACTACTCACTTTTAACACACTTTATACACCTTACTATCATGGCCATGTGGTACTTTGTATGGTACTAGTCCATAAACACCGGATATTTTAGCTCGGGTCTTATTTTATCCAAAATGTCAAACATTGACGAAATTCATTTTCTTCAATTTGCTTACCCTCTCACCTTCACGGATTTACTCGTCACTTGTTTGAAATAGCATAATGCTTATAATCTCAAAATAATCCCATTCCCGAACTTACGTCGATTAACTTACGATGAAACTTTAACGTACGAAAATGCAGGATGTAACATCTCACTTCCGAGCTTCCATCAATTTACTTATAGAGTACTTTCACATACAAAAACATGGGGTGTAACAGTTACGACTCCAAAACATTATGCAAGCACATCGGGGAGAGGCAGTAAGTGTTCCAGCACTAGATATTATTGACAAATAAGTGCAAATGAACACTTGATATATAAGTAGCCAGTGCGAGGGGTAAGTTAAGACAAAGGACATAACCCAAGAAATATCACGCAAAATATAGGTAATAGAACGAACTAACGAGTAGTTAATAGTTGATTCAGGTAGATCCTAGTTATGGCTAGATAAGAGGTTACAGACAAATCAACAAATTGTGCAAGATAAACGCAGTGAACCCAACATAGGGAATTCAGTCTCACAGATATGTGGCCGCGCGAGTTTATAGGGATTGTGTTGTCATGGTGCATGGTTGTGACACCATGGCTGATCTCATTGTATTAGGAATGGTCAATTTTGATGTAATAATGGGGATGGATAGGCTCTATTTATGTTTTGACAAGCTTGATTGTCGAACTAGGACGGTTAGGTTTGAATTCCCAAATGAGCCAGATATTGAATGGAATGGGGATGATATAGTGCCAAAGGGTAGGTTTATCTTAAGGCCACGAAGATAATCAACTAAGGGTGTATTTAACATTTAGTTTGGGTTACAGACACTGATGTTGAGGTTCCTACACTTGAGTTTGTGCCAGTAGTGAATGAATTTCTGGAGGTCTTTCCTGATGGCCCATTGGGATTCCACCACACAGGAAGATTAATTTTGGAATTGATGTGATACCATCCACGCAGCTTATATTTATTCCACCCTACATAATGGCACCGACAGAATTAAAGGAACTAACAGAGCAGTTGAAGGACTTGTTAGAGAAGGGTTTCATCTGACCGAGTGTGTCGCCTTGGGGTGCACCAGTTCTCTTTGTAAGGAAGAAATATGGATCACTAAGAATGTGTATTGACTATCGGTAACTCAACAAGGTCACAATTAAGAATAAATACCCACTTCCAAGGATAGATAACTTGTTTGAACACTTACATAGTGCTAAGTATTTCACCAAGATTGACCTAGGATCGGGGTATCACCAATTGAAGATCAACGAACAGGATATGGCAAAAACAACTTTCAGGACCGGTATGGGCATTTCGAATTTCTGGTAATATCTTTTGGGCTAACAAATGCCCTACCAGCTTTCATGGATCTTATGAATCGACTCTTTAAGCCTTTTATTGACTCCTTTGTGATAGTGTTCAATGACGATATTTTGTATATTCATGAAGTCGAGAGGACCATGCCGATCATCTCAGGGCAGTTCTGCAGACTCTATATTAGCACAAGTTGTGTGCAAAGTTTTCGAGGTGTGCATTTTGGCTTGAATATGTCATATTCTTAGGTCATGCCGTCTCTAGAGAAGGAATTAAGGTTGATCCGTAGAAGATAGCAGTTGTGAAGAATTAGCCGAGGACTACAACACCAATAGAGATTTGCATATTCTTGGGTTTAGCTAGGTATTACAGAAAGTTTGTGTAGGGGTTCTCTACTCTTGCCTCCCCATTGACTAAATTTACGTAGAAGGTAGTTAAGTTCCAATGGTGCTTGTGAAAAGAGCTTCCAGGAGTTGAAATCAAGATTGACTACAACACCGGCGTTGACCTTACCAGAAGGTACATTTTGGTTTGTTGTACATTGTGATGCTTCAAGAATCGTACTAGGGTGTGTATTGATACAACATGGCAAGGTGATCTCTTACACTTCCAGGCAGTTCAAAAATCATGAGAAGAATTATCCAACATATGACTTAGAGCTTGCGGCGGTGGTTTGTGCATTGAAGATTTGGCCTCATTATTTGTATGGGGTCCTTGTGAATATATTCACGGACCATAAGAGCCTTAAATATATTTTCAAACAGAAGGAATAGAATCTAAGGTAGAGAAGATGTCTTGAGTTACTCAAGGACTAGGACACCGATATTCTATATCATCCGGGGAAGGCTAATGTTTTGGAGGATGCTCTTAAACAAACATCCATGGGTAGTTTGGCTCACTTAGAAACACACCAAAGGTCGTTGGCCAAGGAAGTTCACCGGTTGGCTAGTTTTGGAGTTCATCTTGTGGACTCTAGTGAAGGAGGAGTAATTGTGAAAAATATAGCCGAATCATCGCTTGTTGTGGAAGTTAAGGAAAAGAAGTATGATGATCCGTTGTTGGTACAGTTAAAGGAGGGAATTCATAAACATAAGATCATGGCTTTTTCTCTTGGCATGTTTGATTGTTTGCTAAGGTACCAAAGGTGATTATGTGTTCCCGAGGTAGATGGTCTTTGGGAAAGAATCATGACCGAGGCTCACACTTCCAGGTATTCCGTTCATCCAGGCTGTACACAGATGTACCATGATGATCTTAAGGATGTCTACTAGTGGAACGATGTCCACATTGTCAACAAGTAAAGGCCGAACATCAAAAGTCCGATGGGTTGGCACAGAACATAGAAATTCCGATGTGGAAATGGGAGATGATCAATATGGAATTTGTGGTGGGACTACCTCACACGCCTCACAAGTTTGACTAGATTTCGGTGATTGTGGACCGACTAACAAAATCAGCACACTTATTACTTGTTAAGTCTACCGACACTGCAAAACAATATGCTCAGTTGTATATGAAGGAAATAGTCAGGTTGCATGGCACTTCAGTTTCTATTATCCTCGATCGAAGGGCACATTTTACAGCTAACTTTTGGAGGAAATTTAAGCAAGATTTGGGTACTCAAATGAATCTTAGTACAACTTTCCATCCACAGACCGACGGGCATGCAGAGCGGACCATTCAGATGCTTGAGGGTATGTTGTGCGCTTGAGTTCTCGACTTTAAGGGTAGCTAGGATGATCACTTGCCATTCATAGAATTTGCCTACAACAAAACTTATCATGATAGCATTCAGATGGCACTGTTTGAGGCTCTATATGGAAGGCGATGTAGGTCTCTTATTGGGTGGTTCGAGATTGGGGAAGCGGAGTTGATAGGGCCCGAACTCATGCATCAAGCTATGGAGAAGGTTCTGATCATTAAGGAATGATTAAAACTGCCCAAAACCATCAGAAGTCCTATCGGGATGTACGTCGTAGGGAATTGGTGTTCTAAGACGATTATTGGGTATTCTTGATTGCTTCCCCCGTGAAGGGTGTAATGCGATTTTGTAAGAATGGAAGATAGAGTTTGAGTTATGTCTGACCATACAGAATCATTCAGAGGATTGGTCAGGTGGCTTACAGGCTAGAACTAGCTCTAAAGATGGCTTTAGTGTACCCGTTGTTTCATGTATCCATGTTGAAGAAGGTGGTTGGAGATTTGTCGCTTATTGTTCCAGTGGAGACTATAGAATTTAATGAGGAATTGACTTATGAAGAGATTCTAGTTACCATTCCTGATAGGCAAGCCCGAATGCTGAGAAACAAATAGATTGCCTTCGTGAAAGTGTTATGGCGAAAATAACAGGGCGAAGAAGCCAACTGGGAAGCCGAGGAAGAGATGAAGAAGGCGTATCCTCATCTATATGAGTCGCTATATAGTTGTGTCCATGAAAAATATTAAAATCTAACTTTCTACAAATTATGTTTCCCATGTAAAACTTATGTTAAGGATACTTTTTTTTAATGTAATATTTATGGCGTTGTGGCCGGTGTTGTTTCCATGTTGTTTTACATCATTGATTTGTGGTTATGCTATTAGGACTGGTTCTAGGATTCTCTTCTTGGTGGATAGGCCCAATTACAGAGGAGACTCTTGCGAATGTTTTGGAAATTCAGGGAGTTCGGAAAGAATTTGGAAGTTCTTTTGTGGTCCACTATACGACCGCATAATCATTTCGCGGGCCGCACATTCAATGCAGAGCCAACATGAAGATTTATGAAGGGAGATTCTGCGGTCCAATCTGCGGCCGCATAATTGTATGCGTCTGCAGATTGGACCAGAGCAACCCAGTTTTTGGGACCGTTGTTGCGGGCCGCTGACTTGATCTGTGGTGCACTCTATGACCATAGAGTTGAGTTCATAGGGTCCATTTTCTAATTTTTAATATCCCACCCCATTTGATTAAAAGCCATTGGGTCTTGTTTAGCAGGCAAATATATTAAACTTTAGAGTGAGGGGAGTGCTTTAGAGAGAGAGGAGGAAGCCCTAAGTACTTTGTTCATCAACCCTTGCTCAAGCTTTGAAATTCAACAAGTAAATATTGCAAGGTCTTCATCCAATAGGTAAGGTTCGACTCTCTAGCCCTCAATTTCGGGATTGGACTAATAGTAGGTAATGATAAATGTGATTCTTGAGTATTATTTATGCATGCATGTACCATCAAGGTTGGTGGTAAGTTTATTGAGCTCAAATGGGTAAACATTGGGTTGTGGGATTGAGGAATCCACCATAGGAGAAC
>AWOL01S0020991.1:0-73417 GCA_000715115.1 Nicotiana otophora
GAATAATACATCAGTTTCTCTCTATACTTGTCTTTACTTTACTGTCTTTATTTTATAACAGAAATAAATTTCCCAAAAAATCTGAAAATTTTATATCCGAATTAATACAATTGTTTTTAGGTAATTTGATCAACAGAGACATAAAATGGAAGATAGGAGTGCGAAACAGAGATATGCTAAAATTTTATTTTTAAGTTTATTTTATGTTCACACGTAAAGTGTACTCAACACAACTCAACTTCTATCAATATTATATTATTATTTAAATTAGATGAGATAATTTAATTCAGGTATAAAAATAAAAGAATTTTAGAATTTGTGGTGTAAAGTTTAAGGATTAAAGGTTTTATGGGATAAATATTTGTGTGGTTATAAAATTTTTTAATTAAGTATAATTTGAATAATTTAAAGTTAAATTATTTTTAAATTTAAAAAAATATAATTTATTTTAGAACAAATTCACAATAAAGAGACGAGTGGATAAAGAATGGAAGTCAAAGAAATACCACTTGTCGATGTATAATCAATTTTATATAAAAAGAAAAGGAAGAGTACCATTGAAAGGAATCTCTCCGGCTTGAATGAGTTTCGGAAGACAGAGATAAACCCAAAGGCAACAAGGACTAATAGTGTCGAAAGGGATAACTGGAACTCCCATCTCATTACCAATATCCACTGCATAATAAAACAACCCATCTGGTATAACACACGTCACCGGCGCCTCTGTAACTCCATCACTACTACTACTACTGAGCAATATTTCTCTGAGGAAAGGCTCCGCCACAGCTTGCAAAGAGCTAATAAGCTCTCCAAACTGTACCGACAATCGGGGATTTTCCTCCGGTAGGCCGTCGGAAATGGTCCGGAAACGGAACCGGGGATATTGCCGGAATCTTGATTCCACGTTGGTGTTTCGGAGGAGAAGTTTCTGATTGTGGTTGGTGTTGAGGAAAGTGACCTGCAAACCGGCAAGACAGAAGAGCTCGGCAAGATGAAGCATAGAATTGATAGGGCTTTGTATTGGAAGAGGGAAGAGGAGCACGTGAGAAGAGGGATGGTCCATTGTTGAAGTTGTCTCTCTGCTCCTTGTGGAGAATGGGAGATAAGATTGATCGCTTATAATAAGCTTTGGCAGGGGTTAAGATTTTAAGAATGACCACACAAACATTTGTCAAAGATACTGAGCCTAGGATTTGCCTTTACCTTGTTTGTGGTTCAATTCAATAATGACACTTCTCTTGATTGTTTTTGGTTTTTTGCAAACTTAATTTTTTTTTTTTTAGGTATGTGAAATTTACTATTTATCTTTTACACATAGAAAATTTAAAAATAGCTCTTTCTTAATTTCAACATTATAAATGACCATGAAAGATCTTTCCTTCTGTTTTTCAATGAATAAAAATTAGTAACACCTCCCAACTTTGATTTCAAAATCAAAATTTCTCTCATGTTAGAATAATAGACATTCTCCTCATCATTTCTCAACTGTCGTTTTAAATACTTATTTTATCCTTTATATTATTAATATTTATCTCTCATTTTTTTAACTTTTTTAATATCATGATATTTTTTTTTTTTAAATTTATATTAGGAACTTACCTACTATAATAAGTAAATCTCATTTTGAAATAAAAATACAAATTACAATCAAGCATCACTTAATGACATTAAATAATAAAAATAATATATAAAATAAAGATAAAATAAAATAAAATCATTTTGCTCGTATCAATAATATAATTAATAACAATTAAAATTTAAAAATAATATATTTACACAATTGAGAATAAAAACGGTGAGAACCTTATAAACATATATTTAATGCAGATAATATACAATTAAAATTATTATAAATAGAAGTAGATTTTATAATAAATTATTAAAAGATTAAAAATTTAGAAAATATAGCATAAATGACAACCAAAACTCAAATATTTCATTAACAAGGCAATGTACGTGTATTTACCATAGCGCGAAAAGCCATACTATTACTTTTTAAAATTTCTTCTCTTTCTCCTTTCTCATCTCTCCTCTCAACCACTCTCCACCATATCCATTTGACAACAAAGTGAATCGAGCAGAAATCAAAAAAATATTATTAGAATTTTCAACCATGAAAAAGAGAGTGTATCGGCTATACAGAAAAAGAGAATTGTGTAAAATAATCTGACGGTCCATCTTATCTAAGTTCCTATATTTATAGTTTGGTCGTAAAATAGGGTAAAAATGAATAAAAGACTATTTGAAACATATGTACATAATAAAAGTGGCCCAAATACAAAAGGGCCCAACATAAATATATCAACCAATACAACCACTTAAGAATTTTTTGTCACGGCATGGATGTCACAATCCAAAAGCTCGACACCTTTTACAAATCATAGGTGAACTCCATCTTCAACTTGCCTATAAATTGGTGATGAAGAGTACTCTAACCAAGTAGAGGTTTAGTAAGCACATCTGCTAGATGCTTGGAAGTTGAAACATGTGATAGTTGAATTCAACCATTATTGAGCTTAGTCCGGATGAAATAGCAATCAACCTCAATATGCTTTGTTCTCTCGTAGAATACTGGGTTCTTGCTACATGCAGAGCAGCCTGGTTGTCATAGAAAATAGAGAAAACTAGTAAAACAGGAGCCAAAATCTACTAAGAAAAATGCCATGTCAATTCAGTAACCACTTTACTATGAGCCATGCATTCAACCTCAACAAAGGATAAAGAAACAACTAGTTGCTTCTAACTAATAAGACTTCCACCTAAGAACATATAAAACCAAATCACATACCTTCTAGTATCAAGACAAACAACCCAATCACTATATGAATAACCATGGATAAAAAAAATTAGGGGAATCAGAATAATACAAGTTCTTATCCATGGTACCCTAAAGATATTGACGAGCACAAAACCAGTGTATAAAATTAATGCTCGATAATCATAGATAATATAGTTATTAAATCGTCTCCACATGGATTGGTTTACATAATGTTTGAATAAATTTTTAGCTTAACACTATTCAGGAAAATAAATCTTTACTTTTGAATTATTAAAGAACTAAGAGTAACAACTAAGATTATCAATTACAAATGATTATGGGAAAGTGGAAAATTAGGTTGCAACAATTGAATACCAGTGAGAGAAATAAGGGCATTGACAAGATATGTGCACAACTGTTATTAGGGATATAACTTTGTTCCAAGTTTAATTACTATGTTCTGTTGACTCTTTCGATTTCAACAGCTGATTAAATTATCTTTAGGATTCAAATTCTTCTTTCGAATAAATGGGAATTTCGTTAAATAACCTAATGACAATTGCTATAAACATATGCAAGAATACGTTTAATAATTGGGTTAATTGATAACTCTACAAGCTCTTTTGATTACCTATGAGAGTCGTGAAATTCACCCAAATAAGATAACATAATGATATTCGCAATTAAACTTCTCTTTCGATTAAAGTAGAATCACAAACAACTTCCAAATCAAGTTGAAACTCATTTAACAAATTCAAGCACCAATGCAAGTCAAATGAAATCTTTGAATAACAGTGAAGGCACAATATCTGTCAACAACCCTAGGACAAACTACTCCATAGTAGAGAAATTATTTGTCACAAGAGTATTAAGAGAACAAGAAGACATTACAACCCACAGACTCAAATAAATTTTCGTACTGAATAATTTAGATCAAGGGTTCCAAGTCTTCGTTATTTCTTTACCTTCTTCACTCTAAAGGTTGCCTAAAATTCCAAGATACCTCATTTGGGACGAGCTTAGACTTTATATAGGTCAAGGGGAATGTCCAAGAATTACAAAAATAGGCTTGAATTAAGTTTTCCGAAGGCGGACATGCGCTGCCTTGCACCTGAAAACTTGGGCGCGCTCATGCTCCAAGTCTCTTACCTCATTTGCATGTTCTGGGCTTCAGTTGCGCGGCCGCACAACTATTTCTTCTTCTTCTTACGCTCTTTTTCCTCCGGGATTGTCCGTTATTTATCCCATATCAATATCATTTACACCTGCACCAAAAAATAATAAATTAGGCTATAATTCAAGCAAATTATCTATTAATTCAACTAGATTATAGATAAAAGGGACTAAAATATCAAGTGATATTAAGCTCATCAAATACCCCCACACTTAACTTTTATTCGTCCTGAGCAAATCCAGAAATTAGCTGCTTTTAACACTGTAGCCTCCTTAGAAAGGTGGCCAGCAAGAATCGACTAGATACCACCCAATGATCACATTCAAATTTAACCTCAGTCATGCCATCCCATTGTAACCAAGGTCAAATCATCACCAATCCTCGATACACCTCACAAGAAGGAAAAAAGCCCTTATTCACACACTATTTACGATAACACTATCCAATCTTATTTGTGTTATCTTATTTGGTTGAAATGTAAGCAGTGAGACGGGTAGGATACAACCTGGATAAGAATAGCTACACCTCCCTAAGTTCTTTAATACCTATAACTTCGTACATGACCTACACATTCAATGTGACAATTGCCCCAAACTCCCATTTCAAAACTAGCACTCAGTTCCCATTTATTTAAGAATAACATAACATGGAATGACTTTTAGCAGGGGAGTGTTGTCTTATGTTCACTCTACACATCACGAGAGTATGAAATTTTTTTTATCTTTTTTTACAACATGTTTTACAATTCCCTGCTCATGGGCCTCACATACATTCAAGATGATGCACGTTTTCCCATTTTTTCATGGTTCCACTCAAAACCAAGCCACATCCCTACACTTAGTTATTTTATCTTTCTAGAATCGTGCACAAGTCACTCAAGTGCTTAGGGATGATTACGGTTCAAAGAGATGGTTGGTTCAAACCAAGGGTCAAGGTCGTAATATTGTTGCCAAGGAAAGTGGAATTTAGGGTCAACTAGGCTAACTAATAATAACTTATCATATATTTGGAGGGGACAAAATAGCAAAGAATGGCTAACAAAGAGAGCCTACGATTATTGTAAAACTCAATTATTATCTATGATTTTTCCTTGAGTCACAACCAAGCCAAGTGCTTTGTAGTGCATGATTACTAAACAAACATTCATCTTACCACACCTAGTATTCCAGATTGACACTCGACTCAGACTGCAATCACCAATGGTGTCTCCGACTCATGAGGAAAGGAGCATGCATCTTACAGGTTAGACTCAGTCAATTCTGCCAACCTCGGGCAATTTTTCCAAAACTTATCCAAAACAAAGGAAAATCTATTCTAGAAAATAGTTGCTTCAAAATATTACGACCATTGTAAAGAACCAAACAAGAAACACATGGAAGTACAAGTCAAGAAGTTATCTATTTTGGGTTATTTAAAAAATATTAATTGAAAAATAACTATTTACAGCCCCCGCCCCATACTTAAATAATGGCATGTTCCCATGACACAAAATTAAAATATAAAGGTGAAGGAAACTCCCCTAAGTGGGTCAATCTATGTCTGAGATTATGTCGGGGTCCATGTGATAAGCCCAGCCAAGTGCACGCAACCATGCCATGATCTATCGCTCAGATATTTCAGTTTTCCCCACAAGTGACTCCACTCGAGTACTCAGTCCATCTACAAAAGTTCGCATTCCAGCCATCTCCTGTTCCAATACAGACATTCGCGCCTCATATGATTTACCTGGCGATGCGCTCGTAACTTGCTCGCGCGGTTCACTAGCACCAACATCCTCCATGTGCACCTCCTTGTCCTCAACATATCCGTCATAATCCTCACTTTCAACCTCTCAACAATGACAGGCTCCTTCCTAATGATTATTTTATCAGCTCGAAATTTCTTCTTAGGCTTTACCTTCGCATTTGCTGACTTATTTTCTAGAACTCATGCCTCACGGCACAAAAGTGTTGACTTACAACGGAAATAAGAAACCATACCACTACAACGGTGAACGAATTTCCATCTCTTCCCAAATAGCCTTGGCCGCATCAAAATCATGTTCATTAATCAAACACCATATAAGAGTTGCCCTGGGACTATTTACCTTTGTATTGTTCCGTGAAGGCATCAATCGATTGATGATGATGTGCAACCAATACTTTCTTTTAGTGGTTAGTGAATTAGAGTAGAATTTGTGATCCCAGATCAACCACACTTCCTTCCTTAGTACATAGATAGTCTCGAAGAATGCCGCCCGCGGATATAGTTCTCTGTTATGCATCGCGAAGAGGTTATCTTCAAATACATAGTCAACGTACTCCAGCAAGTTGTATACCTGTTGGATGGCTTCCCGTGAAATTTTTACCTTTTCTTCCTCATAGTACAAACATAATCCTCACACTCAGGGCAATTCATATAGAATTCCCTAACTATAGATAGATTAGCTTCATCTGATTTTTCAAAGAACATCTCCAACCTCCGGCGGACTAATTCACTGTGCACTTTAGGATACTCTTTGATGAGGGAAACTATGCCAATTCCTCGCTCTGGAACGTGCTTCTTATCCACCTTGCTATGGAAATGCTTTTGAGCATCCCAAGAGACAAACTTATTTTGATCATATGGTTGAGGGGGTGCAGTGTCGCTTGTTCTGGAAGTACCCACACCCTTTGATGTTGACGTGCCCGCTTTCTTCCTAGTGGAAGTACTCGAGGTATTCCTTTTCTTTTAAGTGGCCATTTCACACCTACAACCATCCAAATAGACATCAGTGATTGCACACACGCTTATTCACAATGGTTTTACTCAGACTTCACCCCATATAGTATCATCAAATATGCATTCTAAATATCTTTCACATGTTACCAATTCCATTGTCATTACAAATCTCCTTTATTACAAGTTCAACACTCGAACTCAAGGGAAAAGTTTCTCCGGTGACTAATTATTGGTGATAACACACATCAAAACACACACAAAACTCCATTACGATATTAATTCAAACATATATCATGCATAATTTCCCTTGTCCATCATAATTATGTTAATGACCCTAAATTTACTACAATAACAACCAATTCAAGGGCATCACACACCAAGACATACACACAAACTTCCGCAATCCCTAATTGAAATATGTACTTCAAAAATAGAATGACAAGAAGAAGAGTAACCATACGTGAGAGTCAGTAATGATGGAGCAAAACCTTGACCAGTGGCAAAAAAGAAAGGGTTTATAAAAAGGTGAAAGATGGCGAAGATTTAGAAAGGAGATTTGAAAAGAGGGGGAGTTTGGTTAGGGTTGGGATGATATAGGGTAGTGGTTTTAGGGTTTGAGGGTGGTATATTTTGGGTGATTTTTGAAATAAAAAGAAGAGAAAAACGGCTAGATAATAAAATGGGGGAGAAACTTACCTGGGAGCGCAGTGGGGTGCGCTATCAGGTCAGATCGCGTGCTGCCACACACCTATGGCAGAGGGACTGTAATGTGTGCGTGCTCAGGTTTGCGCTCAAGACTCATCGTGCACGTCCACACATGTTCAAGGCTCCCGACTATCAATTTTAGCGTGCTTATGTGTGCGTTTCCCCCTCCACATGCACGACAACACACATATAAGTGCGTAAAAGCTCATATTTACCTCCTCAAATTGCCCATCCATTCGCCTATATGTCCCTGCAACTTCAGAAACTCCACTATACAATTAATCTTTACTCCTCACAAAAGAAAACAAAACAACCTAACATTACGCTACAAATAAAAACTTTAAAAAGGATTAGAGGTAGTTCTTTGTTGTCAACTTGACTCAATCGAAAATAATCATTTGATTATGATGCTAGAGGATTGCTTAGAAAAATCGTCCAACAAAATAAGGTTTTAACATGTGTCTGTTCACCTTGAAGCTCAATATTTTATCCATGTTTTGGATCTTGATCGCCCCATATGGCGATACATATTTTACCACATATGGTCCCGTCTATCTTGACTTAAATATTTTGGGGAATAATCTGAGTCTACTATTGTATATGAGGACCTTTTCCCCTTCATGAAATCCTTTTGGCTTAATCAGACGATCGTGCCATTTCTTCGTCTTTTCCTTGAAAATTCGCGCATTTTCATATGCATCCAATTTGAATTCGTCCAGCTCATTCATCAGCGACAGTCTGTGTTCTCCTGCAATACTTAGATCAAGATGAGGCAACTAATTGCCCAGTAAGCCTTATACTCTATATATCTATAAGTAGATGACATGATTTCCCATATACTAGCTTGAAGGGTGAAGTCCCTATGATTGTTTTGAACGCTGTTCTATACACCCATAGAGCTTCATCTAACCTTACTGACCAATCCTTACGTGAAGCACTAATCATTTTTCCATAATGCATTTGAGTTCACGGTTAGTTACTTCCACCTGCCCATTGGTCTGGGCATGGTATGTGGTCCCTGTTTTATAAGTCACCCTATATTTAGACAACAATAATACAAATTGTTTGTTGACATTGTGTGACCCGTTGTCACTAATGATGACTCGAGGTATCCCAAAGCGGGTAAATATATTCTTTCACAAGAATTCACACAGCACACTAGCATCATTAGTCCTAGTAAGGATTGCTTCGACCCCTTTAGAGACGCAGTCAACGACTACTTGGACATATTCATCTGAGTGAGAAGATGGGAAGGGACCCATAAAGTCAATGCCCCAAACGTTAAAGACTTCACATACCATTTAGAGTTCAGAGACAACTTGTCCCTCTTGCTAATGTTACCTGCACTTATCATATGAATCTACATATGCCTTTGCGTCTTTGTACAAGGATGGCCAGTAGAACCCAACTTCTATGACTTTTGCTGCTTTGGAGTTCAAGGCTATCTACAAATTATTCAGTATTTCAGTAGAGGCAGCCTCGCGATCGGCAGCAACAAGAACGACATTATGGACCTCAACCCACTTTGCCTTAGCTTCTTCAAATTGTAACCTTAACAGGGCGGCCTCTTGGCTGAGGATCACTACCTCTTCTTGCTTTGCTGCAACCAAGCCTCCAACTCAACGGCCTCAGCGGCTTGTGCGTCCAGTTCCGGAAGGCGAGCAACAATTTGATCCCGCTCTATCAACAATTGATCACTCTCGGAGGTGAGTTTCTCCTTGTCAAGGATCAACCTCTAAAGGACTTTGGAAGCAAGGAAGTTAGCATGCAAAACAGAAGTAAAAATTAAAAATCCTACCATAACAAAGATAGAAGGAACATCAGAAGGAACAAGGATCGTACTGCCGCTGCGTTGTGCATGGCATTGTTCACCATATACTCTCCCGAGAGAGATTGTATTTTATTCCTATTTATTTTTGAAGCCAGAGGCTTCAGATAATTAGTAAGTTCCATCGGTCGGGAAAACAGATGGTATCCAGTAGAAACTGGGAGGGAAACACTCCTACTATGAGGATCTTCGGAGGGGGCCGAATAGAAATGTCCGAAATTCTGGGGACTGCGGAAGAGGGACGTCCTCCTCTTGGACGACTGCGATCGGGGGAGATGATGTAGAAGTTGGTGGTGGCGAAGGTAAAATTGGCAAAGAAGGAGATGAAGTTGATGTTATTGTAGGTTGAGAAACAGCTGCGGCAAAAGAAGTACTAGTTGTTGGTTGCTTATCAACCGAAGACGGAAGAGACCTGGTACCCAGCCTCATGGTACCGGGAACACGGACTGGGACACGGAAGCGGGAGTTAGTATTTTCCACTATATCATATTCCCCCAAGAGCATCGGGATGTCGTCCTTGGTTGGAGTAACTAGCTCAACAGACGGAGCATTCTGTTGAGCTGATGAAGGTCTTCGTCTTCTATGTAGAGAAACTCCCTCATCACTAGCTCCTCCATCACCGGTTCGGCCGTGGAGGAACATCGCTTTTTTTGTTGTTTGTTCTCCGGTCGGGGACTCGAAGAAGAAGCATTTGCACCGGAAGTAGGCCTGATGACACCCGTTTGGGTGAAAGCCTCCTCTAACAACCTCGCTGCATCATCAGGATCGACCAAAACGTCCTCCTCGGGGACGGTTATAGAGCCCTGTGGAAGACCTGAATTCAACAGAAAAAAAACAATTTTCCTTTATGAAAAGGAAAAACAATATAAGTTCAACCTACCATGAGTTTTGGCGTTCCACCCGTATTTAAGAGACAGTTCTTTCCACTTGCGGGTCTCAGGCATAGTGACATCAAAAATCTTCTGGACCCACTGATGTCTTCAACCCTTGGTAGTGTCCATTGAGTTGTTGAAATCGATAAAGGAGAAGGATCAGTAATAGCATGGGACGATCTTTAACTAGAAGATAAGACAGACATTGAACTTACGAGTACGGCTCCATGATTCAGGAAAGAATGGAGTTGTAGTCGGGATGATGTCCCTGGTGGAAATTGCAACGAACCGTTCCATCCATCCACGGTCGTTGTCATTGTCTATGCTGGTGAGCAAATCATGGCGACCATATTTGCTGAAGTTTATCATTCCCCCACGAAACATCTTTGGGGAATAAAGGTTTATCAGTCGACCCAGGGATAACTCTTCTCCTGTCTCCCGGCATTGACGTAGAAGACATGCGATCGTACGCTACACAGAAGGGCTCACCTATGCCAATCAGACTTGGTAATGGAAGTAAAACTCCAAGATGACGGAGGCAAGTTCATCGATCAATGAGAACAGGCCCAAAGTAAAGGGGTACGTATAAACATACGTAAAACCCTTCTTGGTGAAGGTTACCCTCTCCGTTAGGTCAGGAGCGATGATATTCAAAGCTTAACAGCCACAGTCTTCCTTCACAGCAGGGATGCTCGAAGGACGGATGGAAGAAGGATATACACCAACATCCCATGTGCGGGGGTTAGCAGAAGGGATCTCTTCGAAGTCTTTAATTGTAGTAAGCCTTCTGGGGATAATGGTGTTCATCGTAGGAACAACATCATCATCAGTGTTTTCTTTATTCTTTGAAGCACTGGAATTTCTGTAAGATGATGCCATTGTTATCGGAAGGAAGATTAAAGGAAGTTGAAAACAAGTGTGAGTTGAGTAAAGAGAGTTTGAGAGGTTTTAGAAAATTATGAAGTATAAAAGGAGAAGATTGAGGCATATAAGTAAAGAAATAGGCGGCTAAAATTGTGGCCATTATTACCTTGAAAATCGGCGAAAGTGTTGTTGAATCATGGGATGACGCGTGTTCGGGGAATGTCGGAGAGACGTTCGTTTAATCAACCGTCAGAAACCTTTCAGAAGGGGTCAAAACATTTTCCACCAAGAAAGATATCTTCACCAACTTCCCGATGACACAAGGATGTGCCACCGGAATGCAGGGGTCTATCTTTATATGGTAAAATGTGCTAATATTAAATGCTCACATAATAAAGCGATACGTGGAACCGAAGGCAGATGGAAAGCGAGGCAAAGGGCAATAAGGCCCGAAAGCAGCAATCTCGTTGTTCCAGAAGGGAATGTTGTTCATAAAGACAAATAAAGGTCTTTCATCCGGTAGCATTTACTGGAGAATATTCTATAGCATTAAGTACGTAGTCTGTTATAGAGAATATATCATTCATTGTCTACTGTTACCCTTTCTTCAACGACCCCCATAGTTGTCATTTAAGAGGGGCTTGATCATAGTACCTTGTTCCTTAGGACCAACTATAAATAGTGAGCTCAACAACCATTTTAAAAGAGGAATTTTCTCAAACTTATGTTATATACTATTTAAAGCTCAATAATATTTTATCTTCTTGCTTATTAATATTTTTACCGCTGCCTTCGGAAGCTCTGCTTTCGGAACCAGGATTTCTTTTGTCTTATCTCGATTTCAACGCAAAGTCTTACATTCTTAGTTAATTTATTTATCACTTTGAGATCAAATCGATTCATTTGCCTATAAATCACATATAAATTCAACTGTATTGTTTTACGGGTAAATAACTTATATCCGATAAAAGAAGAAGAAAATATCTATTCTTTTAGTTGAACATTGGAATATTTATATCAGTTGCACTTGTGTACAAAATAATGATGCTAAGCTTTACCCTTTTTATCCAATGCAATTAGATTTGATATCCTTCCCTTTTCTGCCTAACTTTTTAACGTCATCGACGAGACATTGAAGAGCATTGTACGATGAACCTCCATCTCCAACACTTTCTTTTGCCAAATTAGATAATTTCTCAGCTGATTTCTTAAACTCATCCCTATTTGTTACCATTAAATCTTTCACCATCTTCTCTATAATGTATCTATCACAAATGTCCTTCATGTCCACCCCAATTTTCCACACCTCACCCACAAATCTGCTTGTGACTCGTTGGTCCACATAAACAGCCCAACAGATCATGGGCTTTCCTTGAACAATACTTTCCATAGTCGAGTTCCATCCACTATGAGTTAAAAACCCACCAATAGCAGAGTGGGCCAATACCTTTTCTTGTGGAGCCCAACTCACTATGTAGGCTCTTTCTTTGCATCCCTCGACAAGGTCCTTCACAAATTGGTGGTTCGATTCTTCTCCCCTTAACAAGTTGGACCTCATGACCCACAAAAATCTGATTCCACTATTTACTAACCCATGCCAAAACTCCAAGATTTCCTCCTTTGACAAAGTTGCCATACTTCCAAAACTTACATAGATTACTGATTCGATGGGCTGCGCATCGAGCCATTGAATTGAACTGTGGTCTTCTTCCCACAAACTATTTGAAGAGGCTGATATTGGCATCCTTTTTTCAGCAAGTTTAGTCTTAAGATGCAAGTGTAGTGGCCCAAGAGCATAAGTTTGTTGACAATGAGAGCGAATGAGGGAGAGCAATGGGCCGTCTAAATCTTCAAATGTGTTTAATATGAGTCCATTGGATCGAGGGATACTCTCCACTTCTTTGAGTGCGATTTGGCAATAGGGGTCGGTGGCATAATCGATTAGACGATAGAATGGAAAATCACGACGGCGTAGAATACCTTGCATGCCAGCTACATTTTCGAACAATGCGTCCAAATCATTTCCTTGACAAGAAAGATAAATTTTTGGCTTGTTTAGCTGTGTTATATGTTGCCATAAATCACAAGAGGCGTTCATCCAAAATAAATAAAGTGAAAGTATTTTGTCTTTTACGTAGATATTTTCTACTTGGAAGAAACGATTGGTACTAGCAGAATCCTAGTGTTTTATTATGGAAAGAGTTCCTGGCAGTAGAAGGTACAGAATTGGCCGAGGGCTAAAGGGCCAACTCAGTTAATAAAATGATAAACATTGACCTTATCTATTCTTGAAACTCGAATACATATTACAGTAGTATTTAACTTTGACCAAGACAAGTAATCTTAAAATATTCGAAAGATTATTAAAATAACTAGGATAGAACTTAACGTCTTGATGCTGGCAACGAAGATGGAATTTTATTTTAGTAATTGTATCACATAAGAATTTCGTTTAGTCACAAGTAGCATTTCCTTATATTGAACATAGAAGAAGATACTTCCTCTGGTTCCACTTTACTTATTATTCGAAAAGTCAAGTCAAATAAGTTTATTTCACAATGAATCTTTTTAATATATAAACTTGTTACATATTTTAACTTATAATATCTTTAAAAAATATGAAATAAATTACTCCCAAAAAATCTGAAAATTTTATATCCGAATTAATATAATCTTTTTTAGGGAATTTGATCAACAGAGACATAAATTGAAGAGAGGAGTGCGAAACAGTGATATGCTAAAATTTTATATTTAAGTTTCTTTTATGTTCACACGTAAAGTGTACTCAACACAACTCAACTTGTATCAATATTATATTATGAGGGAAAAGGGGCGAGTGGATAAAGAATGGAAGTAAAAGAAATACCATTTGTCGATGTATAATCAATTTTATATAAAAAGAAAAGGAAGAGTACCTTTGAAAGGAATCTCTTCGGCTTGAATGAGTTTTGGAATACAGAGATAAACCCAAAGGCAACAAGGACTAATAGTGTCGAAAGGGATAACTGGAACTCCCATCTCATTACCAATATCCACTGCATAATAAAACAACCCATCTGGTATAACACACGTCACCGGCGCCTCTGTAACTCCATCACTACTACTACTACTGAGCAATATTTCTCTGAGGAAAGGCTCCGCCACAGCTTGCAAAGAGCTAATAAGCTCTCCAAACTGTACCGACGATCGGGGATTTTCCTCCGGTAGGCCGTCAGAAATGGTCCGGAAACGGAACCGGGGATATTGCCGGAATCTTGATTCCACGTTGGTGTGACGGAGGAGAAGTTTCTGATTGTGGTTGGTGTTGAGGAAAGTGACCTGCAAACCGGCAAGACAGAAGAGCTCGGCAAGTTGAAGCATAGAATTGATAGGGCTTTGTATTGGAAGAGGGAAGAGGAGCACGTGAGGAGAGGGATGGTCCATTGTTGAACAGTTCTGAGTTGTCTCTCTGGTCCTTGTGGAGAATGGGAGATAAGATTGATCGCTTATAATAAGCTTTGGCAGGGGTTAAGATTTTACGAATGACGACACAAAGATTTGTCAAAGATACTGAGCCTAGGATTTGTTCCTTTAATAAATGGAGTTGGTGCACCTTTACCTTGTTTGTGGTTCAATTCAATAATGACACTTCGCTTTCCCTCTACTATTCAATAATGCTCGTATCAGTAATATAATTAATAATAATTAAAATGTAAAAATAATATATTTACACAATTGAGAATAAAAATGGTGAGAACCTTATAAACATATATTTAATGCATGAATATACAATTTAAATTATTAAAAATAGAGGTAGATTTTATAATAAATTATTAAAAGATTAAAAATTTAGAAAATATAGCATAAATGACAACCAAAACTCAAATATTTCATTAACAAGACAATGTACGTGTATTTACCATAGCGCGAAAAGCCATAGTTTTACTTTTTAAAATTTCTTCTCTTTCTCCTTTCTCATCTCCTCCCAACTACTCTCCACCGTATTCATTTGACAACAAAGTGAGTCGAGCCGAAATCAAAGAAATATTATTAGAATTTTCAACCATAAAAAAAAGAGTGTATCAGCTATACAGAAAAAGAGAATTGTGTAAAATAATCTGACGGTCCATCTAATCTAAGTTCTTATATTTATAGTTTGGTCGTAAATAGGGTAAAAATGAATAAAAGACTATTTGAAACCTTTGTACATAATAAAAGTGGCCCAAATACAAAATGGCCCAACATAAATATATCAACCAATACAACCACTTAACAAGTTATTGTCACGCCCTGGATGCCATGTAATCCAAAAGCTCAACACCTTTTACAAATCGGAGGTGAACACCATCTTCAACTTGCCTATAAATTGGTGATGAAGAGTACTCTAACCAAGTAGAGGTTTAGTAAGCACATCCGCCAGTTGCTTGGAAGTGGAAATATGGAATAGTTGAATTCAACCATCATTGAGCTTAGTCCCGATGAAATATCAATCAATCTCAATATGCTTTGTTCTCTCATGGAATACTGAGTTCTTGCTACATGCAGAGCAGCCTGGTTGTCATAGAAAACAGAGAAAGGAAGTAAAACATGAGCCAAAATCTGCTAAGCAAAAAGCCATATCAATTCAGTAACCACTTTACTAAGAGCCCTGAATTCAACCTCAACAAAGGATAAAGAAACAACTAGTTGCTTCTTGTACTTCTAACTAATAAGACTGCCACCTAAAAGCATATAAAACCAAGTCACAGACCTTCTAGTATCAAGACAAACAACTCAATCACTATCTGAATAAGCATGGATAAAAAATTAGGGGAATCAGAATAATACAAGTCCTTATCCATGGTACCTTAAAGATATTGATGAGCGCAAAACCGGTGTACAAAGTTAATACTCGCTAATCATAGATAGTATAGTTATTAAAGTGTCTCCACATGAATTGGTTTAAATAATGTTTGAATAAATTTTTAGCTTAACACTATTCAGAAAATGGGGAATTAGGTTGCAACAATTGAATATCAGCGAGAGAAATAAGGACATTGACAAGATATGTACACAACTGTTAATCGAGATATAACTCTGTTCCAAGTTTAATTTTTATGTTATGTTGACTCTTTCGATTTGGTTAAATTATCTTTAGGATTCAAATTCTTCTTTCGAATGAATGGGAATTCCGTTAAATAACCTAATGACAATTGCTATAAATATCTGCACAAATGCGTTTAATGATTGGTCTTACGAAGAACGTCTCTCGACTATTCCTCTAGATTAGGTTAATTGATAACTCTACAAGCTCTTTTGATTACCTATGAGAGTCGTGAAATTCACCCAAATAAGATAACACAATGATATTCACAATAAAACTTCTCTTTCGATTAAAGTAGAATCACAAATAACTTTCAAATCAATTTGAAACTCATTCAACAAATTCAAGCACTAACAAAAGTCAAATGAAATCCTTGAATAACAGTCAAGGCACAATATTTGTAAATAACACTAGGAAAAACTACTCCGTAGTGGAGAAATTATTCATCACAGGAGTATTAAGAGAACAAGAAGACATTACAACCCACAGACTCAAATAAATTTTTGTATTGAATAATTTGGATTAAGGGTTCGAAGTCTCCGTTGTTTCTTTAACTTCTTCACTCCAAAGGTTGCCCAAAATTTCAAGATACCTCATTTGGGACGAGCTTAGGCTTTATATAGGTCAAGGGGAATGGCCAAGAGTTACAAAATTAGGCTTGAATTAAGTTTCACGAAGGCGGACGTGCGCTGCCTTGCACCTGAAAACTTGGGCGCGCTCATCCTCCAGGTCTCTTACCTCATGTGCACGTTCTGGGCTTCAGTTGCGTGGCCGCGCAACAATTTCTTCTTCTTCTTCCGATCTTTTTCCTCCCGGATTGTCCGTTATTTATCCTATATCAATCTCATATACACCTACACCAAAAAACAATAAATCAGTCCATAATTCAAGAAAATTATCTATCAATTCAACTTGATTATAGATAAAAAGGGCCTAAAATGTCAAGCGATATTAAGCTCATCAAATACCCCCACACTTAAATTTTACTCGTCTTGAGCAAATCCAGAAATTAACTGCTTTTTACACTATAGCCTCCTTAGACAAGTGGCTAGAAAGAATTAACTAGATACCACCCTATGATCACATTCAACTTTAACCTCAGTCATGCCATCCCATTGGAACCAAGGTCAAATCAGCACCAAATCCTCGATACACCTCACAAGAAGGAAAAATGCCCTTATTCACACACTATTTACGAAGAAAAATATAAGAAAATAATGCAACAATCGCTCACACTCACAAAAGAAGTGAATCATGCCTTCAAGAGTACCATAAGTTTGGCTATCGTGTGACTCTCCATTGATGTAGGAACATTTTCGTCCAGATCATGCAGGGCTTAGCATTTGGTTGAAATGTAAGTAGTGAGACGGGTAGGATACAATCTGGATAAGAATAGCTACACTTCCCTAAGCACTTTAATACTTACCACTTCGTACATGACCTACACATTTAACGTGATAATGACCCAAAACTCCCATTTCAAAACCAACACCCAGTTCCCATTTATTTAAGAATAACATAACATGGAATGACTTTTAGCAGGGGAGTGTTGTCTTATGTTCACTCTACACATCACGAGAGTATGAATTTTTTTTTATCTTTTTTTACAACATGTTTTACAATTCCCTGCTCATGGGCCTCACATACATTCAAGATGGTGCACGTTTTCCCACTTTTTTATGGTTCCACTCAAAACCAAGCCCCATCCATACACTTAGTTCTTTTTATCTTTCTAGAATCACACACAAGGCATTTAAGTACTTAGGGATGATGACGGTTGAAAGAGATGGTTGATTCAAACCAAGAGTCAAGGTCGTAATATGGTTGCCAAGGAAAGAGGAATTTAGGGTCAACTGGGCTAACTAAGGATAAATCATCATATCTTTGAAGGGGTCAAAATAGCAAAGAATGGCTAACAAAGAGAGCTTACGATTATTTTCAAACTCAATTATTACCTATGATTTTGCCTTGAGTCACAACCAAGCCAGGTGCTTTGTAGGGCATGATTACTATACAAACATTCATCTCACCACACCCAGTATTCTGGATTGGCACTCGATTCAGACTGCAATCACCAATGGTATCTCCGACTTGGGAGGAAAGAAGCATGCATCCTACAGGTTAGGCTCAGTCAATTCTGCCGACCTCGGGCAATTTTCCCAAAACTTATCCAAAACAAAGAAAAATCTACTCTAGAAAGTATTTGGTTCAAAATATTACGACCATGGTAAAAAATCAAACAAGAAACCCATGGAAGTACAAGTCAAAAAGTTATCTATTTTGGGTTATTTAAAAAAGGTTAATTGAAAAATAATTATTTACAACCCCCATCCCACACTTAAATAGTGGCATGTCCCCATGAAACAAAATTAAAATGTAAAGATGAAGGAAACTCCCCTGAGTGGGTCAATCTGTGTCTGAGACTGTGCCGGGGTCCATGTGATAAGCCCAGTCAAGTGCACGCAACCATGCCATGATCTTTCGCTCAAATTTTTTAGTTTGCCCCCCAAGTGACTCCATTCGAGTACTCAGTCCATCTACAAAAGTTCGCATTCCAGCCATCTCCTGTTCCAACACAAACAGTCGCGCCTCCCATGAATTACCTGACGATGCACTCGTAACTTGGTTGGCGGTTTACTAGCACCAACATCCTCCATGTGCACCTCCCTGTCCTCAACATATCCTTCAGAATACTCACTCTAAACCTCCTCAACAGTGACAGGCTCCTTCCTAATGATCACTTTATCAGCTCGAAATTTCTTCTCATGTTTTACCTTCCTATTTTTTGCCTTATTTTGTAGAACTCATGCCTCACGGCACACAAGTGTTGGCTTACAACGAAAAGAAGAAACCATACCACTGTAATGGTGAACAAATTTCCATATTTTCTCAAATAGCCTTGGCCCAATAAAAATCATGCTCATTAATCAAACACCATATAAGAGTTGCCCTGGGTCCATTTACCTCTGTCTTGTTCCGTGACGACATCAGTCGATTGTTGATGATGTGCAGCCAACACTTTCCTTTAGTGGTTAGTGAATTATAGTGGAATTTGTGATCCTAGATCAACCACACCACTTCCTTCCTTGGTACACAGATAGTCTCGAAGAACACCACCCACAGATATAGTTCTCTGTTATGCATCACGAAGAGGTTATCTTTAAACACTTGGTCAACATACTCCGGCAAGTTATATATCCGTTGGATGGCTTCCCAAAAGAAGTCTACCTTTTCTTCCTCACAGTACAAACAAAATCCTCATGCTCAGGGCAATTCGCATAAAATTCCTTAACTAGGGATAGATTAGCTTCATCCGATTTTTCAAAGAACATCTATAACCTCCGGCGGACTAATTCATTGTGCACTTTAGGATACTCATTGATGATGGCACCTATGCCAATTCCTCGCTCTGGAACGGGCTTCTTATCTACCTTGCTATGGAAATATTTTTGAGCATCCCAAGAGACAAACTTATTTTGATCATAGGGTTGAGGGGGTGCAGTGGTACTTGTTCTGGAAGTACCCACACCCTTTGATGTTGATGTGCCCTCTTTCTTCCTATTGGAAGTGCTCGGGGTGTTCATTTTCTTTTAAGTGGCCATTTCACACCTACAACAATCCAAATGGACATCAGTGATTGTGCACAAACTTATTCACAATGGTTCTACTCAGACTTCACCCCATATAGTATCATCAAATATGCATTCTAAATATCCTTCACATGTTACCAATTCCATTGTCATTACAAATCTCCTCTATTACAAGTTCAACACTCGAACTCAAGGTAAACGTTTCTCCGGTGACCAATTATTGGTAATAACACACATCAAAACACACACAAACTCCATTACGACATTAATTCAAACACATATCATGCACAATTTCCCTTGCCCATCATAACTATGTTAATAACCCTAAATTTACTACAATAACAACCAATTCAACGGCATCACGCACCAAGACATACACACAAACTTCCACAATCCCTAATTAAATTATGTCCTTCAAAAATAGAATGACAAGAAGAAGAGTAACCATACCTGAGAGTTAGTAATGGTGGTGCAAAACCTTGACTAGTGGCAAAAAAGAAAGGGTTTGAAAAAAGGTGGAAGAGGGCGAGAAATAGGTCGGAGATTTAAAAAGAGGATTTGAAAAGAGGGGGAGTTTGGTTAGGCTTGGGATGATATGGGGTAGTGGGTTTAGGGTTGAGGGTGGTATATTTTGGGTGGTTTTTGAAATAAAAAGAAGAGAAAATCGGCTAGATAATAAAATGGGGGAGAAACTTACCTGGGAGAGCACTCGGGTGCGCTATCAGGTCAGATCGTGCGCTGCCACACACCTATGGCAGAGGGACTATAATGTGTGTGCACTCAGGTTTGTGCTCAATACGCATAGTGCACAGCCACACACGTTCAAGGCTCTCAGCTATCAATTTTAGTGTGCTCATGTGCCCATTTCCCCCTCCACATGCACGACAACGGACGTACAAGTGCGTAAAATCTCACATTTACCTCCTCAAATTGTCCATCCATTCGCCTATATATCCCTGCAACTTCAGAAACTCCACTATACAATTAATCTCTACTCCTCAAAAGAGAAAACAATATCAACCTAATATTACACTATAAATAAAAACTTGAAAATGGATTAGAGGTAGTTCTTAGTTATAGTCGTTAGCTTGACTCAATCGGAAAAACTCATTTGATTATGACGCTAGAGGATTACATAGAATATCCTCCAACAAAATAAGGTTTTAACATGTTTCTGTTCACCTTGAAGCTCTCTATTCTATCCATGTTTTGGATCTCGATCGCCCCATATGGCGATACATATTTTACCACATATGGTCTCGTCCATCTTGACTTGAATATTTTGGGGAATAATTTGAGGCTAGTATTGTATAGCAGGACCTTTTCCCCTTCATGAAATTCTTTTGGCTTAATTAGACGATCATGCCATTTCTTCGGCTTTTTCTTGAAAATTCGCGCATTTTCATATGCGTCCAATCTGAATTCGTCCAGCTCATTTATCTGCGACATCCTGTGTTCTCCTGCAAGACTTAAATCAAAATTAAGCAATTTAATTGCCAAGTAATCCTTATGATCTATATCCATAAGTAGATGACATGATTTCCCATATACTAGTTTGAAGGGTGAAGTCTCTATGGTTGTTTTGAGTTCACGGTTAGCTACTTACACCTGCCCATTGGTCTGGGCTTGGTATGGGGTCCCTATTTTATGAGTCACCCCATACTTAGACAATAATAGTACAAACAGTTTGTTGACAGAGTGTGACCCATTGTCACTAATGATGACTCGAGGTATCCCAAAGCAGGTAAATATATTCTTTAAAAAGAATTCACATATCACACTAGCATCATTAGTCCTAGTAAGGATTGCTTCGACCCCTTTAGAGACGTAGTCAATGGCTACTTGGATATGTTCATCTGAGTGAACATGGTGGAAGGGACCCATAAGGTCAATGCCCCAAACGTTAAAGACTTCGCATACCAGAATAGAGTTCAGATACAACTTGTCCCTCTTTCTAATGTTACCTGCACTTATCACATAAAGCTTCATATGCCTTTGTGTATTTGTACAAGGATGACTAGTAGAACCCAACTTCTATGACTTTTGCTGCTATCTTATTTCCTCTATAATGCCCTCCAGCTGCTCTGACATAATAATGGGACAGTATGTTCTCCATTTTCCCTTCCAGTACACATCTGCGAATCATGCTATCTGCATACAATTTAAACAAAAAAGGGTCATTCTAAAAATAGATTTTTACCTCGATTTGCAGCTTATGGCTAGAGGAAAAATCACGAGTCAGCCACCCACTATCCAAGAAGTTATCTATATCAGCATACCATGACGGTCTTTCTAAGACTTCTGTGATGAAAAAAAATTTCTCATCTAGGAACTCTTCCCTTATTTCCATAGTTTCGACGTGTGCTCTTTCTAATCAAGATAGATGATCAACCACTTGGTTTTCCATGCCCTTTCTGTCCTTAATATTAAGGTTGAACTCTTGCAACAGTAACACCCACTGCATCAGACATAATTTCTACTTCTTCTTACTCAACAATTACTTTAATGTTAAGTGGTCAGTATGCACGATTGCCTTACTTCCCACTAAATATGATTTAAACTTATCAAAATCAGAAACCATTGCAAAGAATTCTTTTCCATCTAAGAAGCAGTAGCATCCGCGCCCAGCCAATTTTTTAATCATATGATTAATGAAAGGGAGTGAAAAGTGATCCTCTGTTATTGCATCATTCAGTCTTCTGTAATCTATACACATTCTCTCTCCAGTAATGGTTCTGGTAAGAATTAATTCACTGTTCTCGTTCTTCACTACCTTCATGCCCTCTTTTGTTTTGGTACAACCTATACTGGACTGATCCATAGGCTGTCGGAGATGGAAAATATTATATCAGCGTCCAACAATTTGAGTATCTCTTTTTGCACCACTTCTTCCAGGTTTTTATTTAACTTGCGTTGAGGTTGCACTACAGGATTGATACCTTCCTCCTACAGAATTTTGTGCATGCAGATGGCCGAGCTAATTTCCTAAATATATGGTATGCTCCAACCGATTTCTTTTTATACTTCAACCAGCATGTGTTCCTGTTCACCTGTTAATTAAGTAGAAACAATCACATAAAAAATTATTAGTCTCAAGGAAGCATATTTTAAATGGGGTTGGAGTACTTTCAACTCCAGACTAGGCTTAGTCATTTTTTTCTAGAACTCCTCCTCATCTACCACTTCGTTTTCAGTATCCAAAGCCTCAGCCTCTTTCTTGATGTTGGGATCTTCATATTAAACTGTACTCGATTGAGTAATGCACCTTTCCAATGAATCATCTATAACTTATCAAGCTTGTTTTTTCAGTTAGTTCCCCCACCACATCAAGTTTGAAACACGAGTAAGCAGACGACTCATCACAAAGGTACTTCATCATTCTTTTTATTTGAAAAACTACCTTTTCGTTTCCCACTCTTAGCATGAGCTACCCCTCATATATGCCAAGGATTGCTCTGCCAGTGCAGAGGAATGGTCTTTCTAGAATTAGAGGCACTTGTTTATTCACCTCTATATCTACCACAATAAAGTCTACAGAAAACATAAATTTTTTCACTCTCACCAGAATATCCTCGATTATTCCTTATGGTATGATGGTAGTTTGATCATCCAGTTGCAATAACACTGGTACAAATTTGATAACTCCCAGCCCACCTTCTAATTTTTTGAAAGCAGACAATGATATTAGATTAATGAATGCACCTGAGTTGTATAAGGTCTTGTCAAATTTATCGTTCCCAGAGAGCATGGTATCGTTAAGCTTCTAGGATCCCCGCACTTTTGAGAAATTCTATTCTATAGGATGGCATTGTAATGTGAATTGAGTTTGACTACTGTCATTTCCTCTATCTTCCTTTTGCTAGACAAAATCTCCTTCAAATATTTTGCATAGGTAGGCATTTGAGTGGTCACCTCATTGAACGGGACGTTCACGTACAGTTGCTTGAGCATCTCCAAGAATTTCCCAAAACATCTATCTAATTTTTTCCGCTTCATCTTTTGAGGGCTTGGAAACACATGCATGTGTAACTTTATTCAACTTCACTATTTTGCTTCTCCTTTTCTCCCTCCTTTTTACTAATACTCTCCTTGCTCAGTGATTTTCTAATTGTCTACTCCCATAATGTTTTGGTATGCTTATACAACCCTTAGGCCTTTATTTGCACAATAGGATTTGTCAATGTCTTGCCACTCCTTAGAGACACAACTTTTATTATATTTTTTGGATTCTCCTCGGTTTCCGAAGGAAGAGTCCCAGGGGCCCTTTCAAACAACGTGTTCGCAATTTGTCTCATCTATCTTTCTAAGTTCTGGATGATCGTGCCATGGGTTTCAAATTTCTCATTTGATTTGCTGATAAATGCCTTTAGATCCTCTAGACTCGAATGGTTAGGCTGTGAAGGATGGTAATGTTGCCTTTGCTGATTTAGAAAACTCGAAGTTCCTTGCCCCGGTGCTTTGGGATTGTGCTGCTGCTATGAATTCAAACTACCACTTGGTGAACTCCATGAGAAACCTAGATATGTTTGTCCCATAATTGAAGTTTCCTCTACTGAAGTTTATTGCATTTACTTCCTCTGTAATGAAGGATTTACACTTATGTGTTGGGTGTCCAATTCCACAAACATCACATCCTGACTGTGTCTGACTCTGCACTTGATCCAATGTCAATATCTTGATATCTTTAGCCATAACTTCTATCTGGGCCTGCATTGCAATGGAAGATTCTACTTGATGCACACCTGCCGACCTTCTTCGTTCACCTTGATCAGTAGGCCATTAATTCACATCTTCAGTAGGGGTGGGCATTCGAGCAGTTCGGTTTAGATATATATAAATTTTGGTTTGGATTTTCGGGTTTCGGATTGAAGAAATAACAATCCAAATCCAATCCAATAAGTTCGGATTAGATCGATTTTAAGTTCGGTTTCGGATTAACCGGTCTGGATATTATGAATTTTTGATTTTGAGCATATAAGTTGAGATGTTTCTACTTTTTACAAAAATTTATATCCAAATGAAGTACTCATGTTAAATTGCCTAAAATGTTCCTCATTCTTGTTGAAATCATCCAAATAAAGTATTCAAGTAATGAAATTATCATTAAAATAAATTCAACAGAGACATTAATACGGCCGATAAGAAGTAGCAATAGTAAAATCATGTCCAAATAGAAAGTATTCTGACAGTAACTTAATAATAAATATTGAATATATGAGATAATATCTAATGGGTAGGGTGTTGAACTTATTATTATTAGAATATGGATAATGGACTAAATATAAAGTATAAAAAATTCGGATTTTTAGATATCCAAAAATTCAAAGTACCAAATCCAATATCCACTCCGAAATCCAAAAGTTTTAAAAATTAATCCAAATTTCAATATGTAATCCGAAAATCCAAATAAAAAAAATTCAAAAATTAGGATTTTGGATTTGCCCAAACTATGCCCACCCTTAATCTTCAGATAGCTCATTTAGAAGATTGACAATTTCTTCTGTAGTTTTCTTCATCGGTGGACCTCCCATTGCACTATTTAGTACCCTTCTTGATGTAGGTGTAAAGTTATCCCAAGCCAAATCCAGTAGAGATGAGACAAGCACGGTGGTGTCCTCTCTATAATAGAAAAAGCCTTCTTACCCTATAAGGATAGACATAATGCTTTAACTTTCCTCAATCCAATCTTTAACTTCTGACATCTAAAATAACTTGCTGGAGCACCCTCACACTGGTGTCTCCGACATGGACCCGGTAAAATTGAATTCTCCGTAAAGATGCGGAGTACCAACGGGACGAAGACCGGGGGAAGTTTAGAAGAGATGGGGAAACCTAGCAGCTGTCGATCGGGGCGGGGATAAGCTTGATGCTTTCTAAATCTAGCTTCAACCGAGCATAAATCTTGAATTTGCATCCATTTTTCTATTCCATTGTGTGAGCATCTTCTTAAGAGCTCCTTAAACAATTCATATGCCTCGAACACAGTTTCTACTTCACTTTGACAGAAGTTGTGAATCTCCTTTCGTATCTTCCCTGTCTTAGCAGCAGAGAAGTACTTGCCTAGAGATTTTATTGTCATTTCTTCCCATGTACAAATAGAACCAGTAGGTAGAATCTGTAGCCACCGTTTTGCATCATCCTTCAGTAAGAAAGGGAATTCTATAAGGTAGATAACATCGTGTGATGCTTCATTGTAACAAATAGATAGCATCGTGTGATGTTTTATTGTAACAAAAAGTATTCACGATCTTATCAAAGTCCATCAGATGAATGTTAAGATCTTCGTTGGGTTTGCCTCTAAAGATACAATTGTTCTGAATGGTTTAGATAACTCCTTGCTTGAGTTCAAAGTTATTAGAATTAATGGGTGGGGGTTTTACGCTCGACTGTCGTTGGTTGTAGACAGGGCTAGCAGAGTCTCCAAACGATCTCCCAAGCCTGGGTTTCGCGTTCTCAAACTCGTCTTCAACCAGGAGTCGATTTAGATTGAATCTTCAACCTCCGTCCCTTTCAACAGTCTCATCAGCAACTCTAAGGGTTTCTTCAGCCGCTGCCCGTATAGATGCTTCTCTCTATTGTGTTTTTTCTCTTGCATCTAATTCCACCCCATATCTAATATCTACCTATGTTCGTATACTTTGCGAAAGTTTAGAATATTGGACACTTTCAGTGATCTCAGGAGAGAAGGAACTATCAACCAATAAATCACCATGTTATTACATATATCCCATAGTTTTTATTTTGGACTACTCGTAACTGGTCTAGGGCATGTACCATCAATAAAGGCTATTTTGTTCTTAGCAGATACGACAAATATTATTTTTCTCTTCCACCCCCCAAAACTAGTGCTTGAAAATGGAATAGGTACTAAGGAAACTTCGAGAATATCAGAAAAGTGCAGAAATAGAGAACTTGAAGTATTAGGTGAAAAAGTCTCAAAAGTACCCATAGCATACACATATATGTCATATCTCTACTAGATTAACATAATCAACATAGAAGTACAATATAAGTGTAAGAAAAATAAAATCCAAACAGAGAATTAAGGACAGATAAACAAGTTTACCAAGTTGAAATAACACAAGATGAAAACCTGTTGAAACTCTAGCATTGTATTAAAGGATGCAAACACACAGAATTTGTCGAATGCATACCTAAAATGTTGGAAAATAACCCAAATATCGGAGAAAGTCATAAAATAATAAAAAATCAGAGGAAATCGGGCAAACAACCAAACTCCGATGAAGCATCAACCACCAAAAAATAAAAACTCCAGCAAAACTATTGAGGGACAATACTAGATGATGAAGCAACACGAGATCTAATGTAACTTCCATTTCAATACCATGACAACAACGTGAACCGAGCAGAAATCGTAGAAATATTATTTGAGTTTTTAACCATGAAATATTTTCTATACAAAGAAAAGAATTGTATAAAATAGTCCGACGATCTTCTAGATCTAAGCCCTTAGATTTATAATTTGGTCTTACCTCGGGTAAAAAATAATAAAAGACTATTTGAAGCTTAATGTACATAATAAAAGTGGTCCAAATACAAAATGACCGAAAATAAATATAGCAACCTATGTAACTACTTATCACGAACCTATCTTGGCCTAGATGCCATGTAGTCTATAATATCAATGTTTTCGTTTCTCTTATTCCTTCTCACTTCCTACCACCACCATCCACATATTCCCCCTTTATATTTCTCCTTAAAAATTATGAAAATCTTAAAACAATATAATCAGCCAATTACATTTAGGGAATCTTACATAAATGTCCCAAAAAAGTCTCAACTTACCAACATCTAACTATTAATCATAGGCATACCAAAACTAGCCAAACACATATAAAAATTAAAAATCCAAAGAAATAAGGTTATTTCTCTCCAAGAATCACACACAAAGATCTCTCCATATTTTAAAGCAGGATTAGCAATATTAGATGCAAGACGGAAAGGAATTTCATGGATGAGGTAGCAAATAAGGTGAAGAAATACAAATATATATCGATGAGTGATAAGTTATATGCCTTTTTATATTTTGATGATCTAACAAACTATGATAAGAACTAGATCAAGAACCTGTTACACATCCTTAAAGTGCTCAAGAACAACAAGTCTCAAGTCGGGCACAAATTCCAAGAATTAGAGTCAAAGAGACGAAAGAGGGAACAAATGAATATCAGTTCCCTTGACGACTGTACCAGTTAACTCCCCACAACTATAAAGTCACTGCAACTATTCTTCTGCACACACGTAATAGTGCAAACAATGCACCGGTCACTTTATGGGGAATGCCTTGTACCGGATAATTGCTTGCATTATCCAAGTGACATCACTTGCATATTATCAACATGAAGCAAAGGAAAAAAACACACTTGCACATACGAAAAATCAACAAGTTTTCTCTCAAGTGTGTTGCCATCTTGCAAGTGATTTCAAGGCTTCATGAATAAAGAACAACATAACAAAGGACCAGTTTTCAGCGTTGAGTTACCATATGTCCTTAGTTGTGTTGTAACTTTGTTAAAGTGATCTACTTGTAATTTCTACTTATCTTAGCTAGAAACATTATGTAGAAAACCATTTTTAAAACTATAAACCTTATGTTTGTGTCTTGGCTAGAGTTAGTCGAGTTGTGAGTTTTGTAATAGAGTTATTACAAAGAGACTTGCAATACAATTATTACAAGTGAGTGAGGGATTAAGAGTTTAATTCCTAGGTTAAAATAGTTTGTAATCTGATATTTGCTCAGTAGTGAAGTTGAAATTCTACGAGTGTAGGACGTGGTTTTTAATCCCGTGAGCTGGGAGTTTTTCATGTAAAATTCTACTGTTTCATTTACTTATCTCTTATTGTGTATGTTCTGTGAGAACTGATAGAGAACCAGGTTCTCTATACAGTTTGGTGGACCCTAAGTTTTTATCAATTAGTATCAAAGCAGGTTCTTTCTATCAGGCTAACACCTAGAAAGGATCCAAATGGCCGCTCCACCAAACTTTTAAGAAGGTCAATGAACCTACAGACCACCAAGATTTAATGGACAATACTACGGATGGTGAAAGATAAGGAAGCATGAGTTTATCATGGTTGAAGATTCAGAGCTCTGGGATGTTATCTGCGATGGATCCTTCGTGCCCACGAAAACTGTTGGCGAGCCAGTAGTGACAATTCCAAATACAAGGAAGGAATACAACGATACTGTCTGAAAAGCCATAGAGAAGAACTTTCAAGCAAAAAAGATTTTCGTCTGTGGTATTGGACCAGACGAGTACAACAAAATCTCTGCCTGTCAATTTTCCAAGGATATATGAGAAGCTCTCCAAACAGCACATGAAGGAACAACTCAAGTCAAGCAGTCAAAGATTGACATGCTTACCACTGAGTATGAGCTCTTCAGGATGAAGGATGATGAGTCAATTTAGGACATGCGCCCTCGATTCACCTTTAGCATCAACGAGCTCCACTCTCTAGGAGAGATCATTCCAAGGAACAAACTTGTCAGGAAAATACTCAGTGTATTACTTGGCTCTTAGGAAATCAAAGTAAATGTTATTACGGAGGCAAAGGATCTGCAAAAGTTGACCATTGATGAACTTATCAAAAATCTGAAGACTTATGAAATGAAGAAAAAGAAGGACCATGAAAGAAGATAACCCAAGAAGGAAAAGAACCTGGTTCTCAAGGCTGACAATAATGACTCAAATGGCAAGGATGCTGACATAGCTTATCTGACAAAAAGATTTCAGAAAATGGTGCACAAAAATGGAGGCATTCCAAAAAAGGGTAGCTCCAGCAAACCAAGAGTTATGACTTGTGTCATAAATGTGGAAAGCCAGGACAGTTCATCAAGGACTATCCTCTTCTCAAGAAAGACCAGTACAAGCACAACACAGACAAAGCAGTCAAGAGGAACTCGGTTCCTCACAAAAGATTCAAGAGAAAAGACGCCGCAGACAATGTTGTGAAACAAGCTCTTGCTGCATGGGGAGATTCTTCCAGCAAATTTGGAGAAGATGATGAACAAGGTGACACCTCCATGATGGAAGTTGAAAGTGATGCAACTGAATATGACTCCATATTTGCCCTAATGGCAATGACGATGATGAAGAAGATGAGGTAAAGTTTCTAGACGTTCAAAGAAATTTAAAGTCTTACTCTCAGAATAAGTTTATGTCTTTGGCCAATATTTTAATTGATGCTTATCATAATCTTATAAATAATAGAAATGCGTTGACTGTGGAACTAGGAGAGGTAGAACATGAGAGAGATGATCTGATAGTCGTAGTGGTTGACCTAAAAGAAACCATCAAAGTTCTAAAGAAAGAAAAAGATGTTCTAACTTAAAGAATTGAAAAGGTAGAGCATGAGATAGATGATTTGTTGGTTATAATTGTGGATCTAAAAGAAACAATTGAAGAACTAAAAAGGGGAAACAATTCTGGGAACATCCAAAAGGGAAATGAAGTTGCAAGTGAGGCACACATTAAGCTTGAAAATGAACTAAAATTTGTGAAATCTAGTATGTGTGTTGAACTTGAAAGAAACAGACAACTTCAAGAAGATCTAGGCAGAGTTAAAAATGACCTAGAAAAATCTCTAAAGTGGACCTGGTCCTCTGATACAATCACTGCCATGTATAAGGGCAATGGTGGGAATAGGCAGGGAGTCGGGTTCTAAGAGGAAAGGACTCCCTACAATCCACAAAGTAAGTATGTTACCGTCCCTAATAACTGGCTTTGCACTCACTGTAGAATACAGGACACTTTAAAGAAAACCGTAAGGCTAGGATTCAGCCCTTACAGAAAAACAAGATTTTTGTTGAAACGGTAACTACTGCTAAGTAATCTGGTTCCTCCATTAAAAAATGTGTACTACCTGCTTGGAAAAAAAGAAGTTTAATTCGCCCTTTTCCTCAGTACAAGGGACCAAAACTTATTTGGGTTCCTAAGTCTAATCCTTGATCGCTTGTGCAGGGAGTAGTGAAACAAAGCACCCAAAAATAGTATATGGATAGTGGTTGCTCTAAGCATATGACTGGAAGCATTGATGATTTCCTTTCAATCAAAGCCTGCAAGGAGGGAGTGTGTCCTTTAGAAATGGCAAAAAGAGATACATTCTGGGAGTAGGAAGAATTGGGAAGACACTCATTCATTCAATTGAGAATGTGTACTATGTGAATGACTTGAAATATAGCCTACTGAGTGTCTCTCAAATTTGCGACAAAGGAAACAAAGTGAATTTTTTATCAAAAACCTGCATAGTCACAAATCTCGTGACTAGTGAAGTGGTTATATTGGCAAAAAGATTTAAAAACATCTATGTTGTTGATTTTGAGTCCTTGCACAATGTGGGTCTTATATGTCTGAGTGCTGTTGATGATGATACTGAGCTATGGCAAAGAAGAGCGGGACATGCATGCTTTTCATTGCTGAACAAGTTGGTCAAGAAGGAGTTGGTCCGTGGGCTGCCCATGTCAAGGTTCAAAGATCACAAGGTGTGTGATGCTTGGGTAAGAGGAAAGCAAGTCAGGTCTTCTTTCAAGCCCAAGAATGAAGTAAGCACCTCAAGGTCACTTGATCTTCTCCATATGGATGTTGATACCCAATTTTATCCTCATATTTTTCAAATAATATGTATACTTTCAAAACATCATTTTTTGCATCATTATTTAGTTTACAAATATATACAAGCATTTTTTATAATTTTTCATAATTTTAGAGCTTTAAAATTGATTTTTCTGTTTTTAAATTTGCTTGAATAATTATTAATTACTCCTTCAAATTATTTTTGTGATGACTTAGTTACCTAAAATTATTATTTGTACCTATAATACATGTTTTAAATATTTTTACTTTATTTTATATAATCACATTAGTATTTTTGGGCTATTTATCTAATTTTGCAATAATAGCCTATATTCATATACAAATGCTCCTTATTTATACTATTTGTTCCAGAAAATAGTATTTTATATTTTTATAATGCTATATCTATTTTTAATCATTTTAGTGCATAAAATATTTTTTACTCATTTACTAATTATTTTTATAAATTATTTTGCTAAATTATATGTGTTTAAAAGGCATGCCTAATGTTTGAGTGATTTTCGGACCACATTGGCCCAACGCCTTAGCCCAGAACCCAAGCCTAAAGCCAAATGACCTTTTTTTAAAAAACAATGACCCGGTCGGGACCCGTTTTTTATGACCCGCCCCATCTTCCTTCAATCTTGGTCGTTGATCACAGAGATCAACGGCTCACAAGCCACCTCCCCTTTTAAATCCATTAAACCTAAATCCTAACCCCATTATCCCATTACCCGCTCCCTCTAAACTCTCTCTGTCTCGCCTCTCTCTGAAGAACCCTAATCGCTGCCCTTCACCAATCCCCCTTTCTAATCCCATTAGCCATGGGATTCTCCCATTGTTTACTTACCATATTAGTGTTCCTCCGCTACTGGGTATTTTTTCATGGTATCACTTAGTACTTGTCTAAATATGGAAAGTACTACCTCTCAGATTCTAAGCCGTTCAACGTCAATTGCCTAAATTTGGACAATATCTCGTCCATATGCATCATGGCCAGGCTATATTTGGTCCGATTAGCCAAGCTTTTTGGTCAATTTTCGATTTCTGTCGAATTAGGGTTCAGAATTTTATATTTTTCCTTTTACCCGTTCCATTACTGATAGCATGTGGTACTTTCTTTCCATATTTATGTTTGATTGATTGTTTTCCTTGTTTGTTCGCTTGATTCCTACTACTATATAAACCCCTCCACATTCCCCTTTAAGACAGACTTTTTTATCACCCGGATTCACTAAATATCGAAGCTATTACTCTATTGTTCTCTTATTCTCTTGTTCTATACTCTGATTCTTGGCCGTCTGAAAGACAAGGCCATTAAATTACCTCCTCCGGTGCAAGCACTGCTCGGAGCCCATTCTCGAGGCTCTTGTGAACTCTGAAGCATCGGAGATCTAGGGTTCTTGCTATTACGCTCTTTATTACTCTTTTGATTTTGCTACTGGTTAGTTCTTTTAACCCTTGCAATGTTAAATTTCTTTCTTTACTTATGCATACCTATATGTTTTTGAATTATATAAGCATGATTTAATTGCGAGTCCTTAATATCGCACTACTGTGATAATTCTCAATACTCTTTGTCATTTTGTGTTAATTGAACGCATGAGATAGTTTACTGCTTTGTCCTTAGTTTCTATTAGGCTAATCTGTAATCTTTACTATGGTTTGCACTTCTATGCTGATCCTTTGTTTTTCTGGAATGAGTTCTGTACCTCTAGCATCTGAATATATTCAGTTTTGAGTCTCAATGCAAGTCCATTTTGATATGAATTTGATTACTATGACCATGTGTTGTTAGTTACAAAATTTCTGCATATTTTGTTTTGGATACCACCCCAATTCTATGGAAGCCACCCCACTTGAATGAATCCTTTAGTATTAATTCCTATGTTTGTTTGACTGCTCATTGTGTATTAGTCCCAACTTTATAGAATATTGCTTCAAAGTTTGCTTTAAATATGTTTCCTTGCTATCCTGATTTTAAGATAAATACTTCATTTTTTTATCAACTGTGACCTTGCTTCTATGCTAATATATTTTCCGAGTATGCCTTTGGTTCATTTGCTACCCTGTCCTTTCAGTAAACATCACAATGTGTGCCCCCCCATCATGTCTACATACTGATTAACGTGGCACTAGGATGTATACTTAACTTAATTTGGATCTTTAGGTCTCAACTAGTTTAACTTCATGCATCTGTACATGATAATCTATGTATGCCTGTAAACCTATTATTCTCCTAATTCTTTCAATATGAGGTTGTCTATGTAGTAATTTGCTATGTGTGAAATCCTGCTGAACTTACTGGCATGCTTGACTAGTTGCTCGGTATGCTCAAATTGGTGTATTACTTGATTTCTGTCCCTCCATCACTATCCATTCTCCTTACTTGCTACTCATGATATTCTGAACTCTCATTCTTAGCCGGCTGAAAGCCAAGGCTATCTAGGTTCTATTGTTGGCCTCCCTAGTGTGAGCACTGCTCGGGGTCCAATTGAGGCCCTTGTGAGCTCTGACATACTAGGGCTTGGTCCTAGTCACTCCCTCAACCTCCAAAACTGTTCCTACAATTCTACTTCCCTGTCATGTACTGTGTATCTATATTGGTTGTTCCAAGTGGTGCAACACTTAATGTTGTGTCTAAGTGAATTGGTTTGGACTCTTCTATGGACCCTTGAGTCATGTATTGAACTTGGCTCTTTGTTGAAGTCCTGGGTGCGCTATGTAAGAGATATGGAAGACCCAGCAATGCTGGGTATTTATTTGTTTTTTTGGGTCTATTGTGGGCCTGTTCACTATTACGTAATATTGTTACTTTACTCATTATTGGGCATGTAATAATATTTGTATAAAGAATTGGGGTTGTTAGTAAAAGGAAATGCGGTAGATTTTAATATTTACTTACGACGGGTAGATAGCATGCCTATAGGACTTAATAATATGTTTGCTATATGTGTCATTCACCCTCTACGCACACCGTAGATATCATGCCATTAGGAAAAGCACACACTCACACTACTTGTCTACTAGCAAAGCATGAGCTCAAATTCCTTCATTATCCTTGTTGCTACATGTTTTAAGAAAACCTGCCCATAGGAAATAAATATCGTTGAACTTTCCTTCAATTTTCATCGCTGCAGTATATCCACTAGAGATCATGCCTATAGGATTTTAATCATCTCAACTGTTATTGTATCACACTGTTCACCTAGAAAACATGTCTATAAGGTTAAAGTATAACAATAAAATCTGTTCCAAGTGCTAACCGTTAAAGATCCTGCCTATAGGATACCACAATTTGCCTTAATAATTGTTAATTATGCTCCTCTCAATATTGTTTATTGTTCACTTAGACCACCATCAAGTATAAGTAATTCTGGGCTCCTCCCAATGGTCTTCATTACTCCTTACTGCGTAAGTCACCTAGACACAACATGGTGAATAACTGGAAACCTGTAATCTCAATAATCATCGTGTATAATGTTATCTATGAGCAGTGCCTAGCCTCTGAAACTGCTTGTGTTCTTTGATGCCTTGTCACGTGGAAATCATGTCTATAGGGCTTAAGGTTCTTAATTCGGAATTTCCTAACATAAAAACTTGTCTTGCGTGCATTTGTTGCTTAAGTGTGGAGGCAAACTTGAGCCCTTAATTGTCCATACTTTAAGTCCAATGTGTTTTTTATATGTCGCCTAATTTTGACATTTCTGAGCAGCCTAAGTAAGGTCTAGAACCACTCAAATAGAGGTCCAATACCTCCTGGGCTATAGGTATGGGACGGGTAGTGCACGCATAGGGTACGACCAATAATTAAATTAGAACAATTTTAGGTAACAACTTTAACATAGTAATCAGGTAGTAGGAGATGATAGTATGTGCCCGCTGAATAATATGAGTAATACCCCATCTTGAGGGACTTACGAAATATTATTTATGTTGCACGGGGTGATTCTTTAGGCTAAAAAACTTAGGACCCACCTATTCTTTATATGTTGTTAGTAGATCTAAATAGTTTTATCCCTATATGTGCACTAAGATCTGTATTAATCATGTTGTAATAAAGTTCTTTGACTTCTGAATTCCCTTTGTTTATTTGATCACCTAGCTTAATCGTAATCCACATAATCTTAAGTTCAGTCGGGACCCACAGTTGTGCACCTCAGGAGTGCCTAACACTTTCTCTTTAAGGTAACTTGAGCCCTTACCCGATCTTTGGTGGTGTTGACTAGTCAAACAGAGTTATCTGCATAATAGGTGCCCTAACGCACCTTAAAAATCGTTAGGCGGCGACTCTTCTCCTTTATCACTCTATCTCCCATTCTAAAAGGAGTTTTCACGTGTCGAAACCCGCTTTTCGCTAGAAAAACGTGGCGCGATAACATGACGACTCTGCTGGGGATTTACTCTTAGGCTCTTACCATAATGAACTTGGCTTATGAGGATTAGTTTTCTTTGTTATAAAACACACATTCCTTTTCCATCTTTATTTGTTAGATTTTCTATTACATGCACATCCCTCTCCCGTTCACCTTTACTTGTTTAAAACCGTTATAACATGCACATCCCTTCCCTTATCCACCTTTATGTGCTTAAATTTGTTATAACATGCACATCTCTTTCCCTATTTGCCCTTAATTACTCTAGATGTTATTTATTAGCTATATTATGTCTCTTCCACCCCTACTCCCTTGCTTACTTTATTATATTCCCTATATTCCACGAACTAACTTCTTTTTTTGTCTTTCTTTTTACGTCCTTTATGTTTTATTTTAATACTGTGTTTATTGCTTTCACATATTTATCATGCAAATACTTGAAAACGTGTTATTATTGCTTCATAAAGAATGCTCCACATCATATTCCACTCATGCCCAACTAATACCATAGCGGCACTTGATGAGTGTCCGCGCTCTTCCAAAATTACCCTTTAAATTGGAAAGGCTTATTTGCGGTAAACTAGTCGATTAGCGCTGCAGTCGATGGTTCCGTGTCTTTTCCTCTCAAGTTGCCCACTTGAGAGTACCAATCTAGACCCTTCTAGAAACCTCGCTCCAATATCAACTGTGCATGCGTCATGTCAAACCTAGTATGGGTTAGAACGTTGTCCGCGTGACAATCCACTAAGATAAGCCTTGTCTAAATTCCGACGGGATTTCCATAATCCCTATGGACACCATCACGTTATGTGCATTACTTGGAGAAAAACATGTCGATATATTGATCGCCAGCGTTTGCTACTAGATTGGTGGAAGAACCTCTCACCTAGTGACAAGAATCATGTGAAAAGGGTTCTCGAAAATTTACCTTCCTTAATGGACATTCGGCCAAACAACGCATTGATTGAGGCCGCCACTATGTTTTGGAATGTGAAAAGAGCTATCTTCCGCTTTGGTGATGCAGAAATAACTCATCTCTTAGAGGAAATGGGAGGCTTCGCTAGGCTGCCATGTGATAGTCTGGGTTTATTAGTACCAGAAAATTGCACTCCCCGCGATTTTTTAAAAATGATGGGTTTCAAGAAAAATGATGAGTTACTCTATCTGAAGGAGTCATACATACCATTTGAATTCCTTTATGAATGTTATGGGCTTAGCAAGTCATATCGCCTTCACCGTGATGAACTTTCCGTTACTTCTGTGGGTTGGACGCACCGGCGAGTTTTTGTGTACATTGTCTGTTTCTTGGGGTTGCTGATATTTCCAATGAAAGGGGGGAAGATCCACACTTGCTTAGCCATGGTCGCTAGGACTCTAATGGAAGGAATTGAGGGAAAACTTACACTATCATCCCCATGATCTTGGCCGAAATGTACCGAGCTTTAGATCGATGCAAACAAGGGTATGAGCCTTTCGAAGGCTGTAATCTGTTGTTGCAGGTTTGGTTATTAGAACATTTCCAGACATGTGAATATCGTCAGGAGCTTCTGCGACGACCATTAAATGACTACATAGCCTACCATCATCCAAAAGAATGACATTTATCCCAGATAGGTTCGCGCAACTTGGAAGTGCTGTGAGCTGGATGCGTTTCTTCAGCAATTTGACTGACGAAAAGGTACATTGGATGTACGAATGGTTCCCTAGCAACGAGTTCATCATCAGGTCAAGAGAAACCACTCATTTAGTGCTGATCGGGTTAAGAGGAATCTATCCTTATGCTCATATAAGGGTAATGAGGCAAGCAGGAAGAAAGCAGGTTATACCTCGGGTTTCCAATATGGTCTAGTACAAAGCAGACTTTAAAAAGAACATCATTTAGTTCAAGTTCGAGGTACAACATATGTGGAATCAAAAGGTCATTGTAGAGAAAGACACTATCGAGCCAGACAGGTATCATGCCGGCCATGTATACTTCTACCCAATCATAGTTGGTAGATGATATAGGGGGAGATGTCAAGCCAGGGATTAATCTAAAAAATAGGGTTATAGATGACGCTGTTGAAGCACAAGTCAAGTATAGGATGCTACGCAAAAGGGTTTTCGAGTCTGAAGCTAGGCATTTAGAACATCACAAAGTGGATGTGGAAGCAATCAATGAATGGAAAGAAATGCTACTAAATCAATAGAAATATTGGAATATTTGAAGCAAGGGTTAATGGAACTTGAGGGGAAGATGAGGAAGAGGCTCTCGGATTGTCAGAATATGAAAGGCAATTAGGGAGGGCATCTAGGAAGGGCTTACCTACTATTGGACATGCGCAATCTGGGGAACTTGATTGATGGATCCAAGAGGGCCAAGCATGGAGAAGGTCCCTCTGGGCCAAGTAGATTAGGAAATGATGTTCTTTACTAGCTTAGTTTTAGATTTCGATTGTAATAAGGCAAATGCCATTAGTAGTTTTCTTATTATTGTTGTTTTAGTAAGGATCTGATTCATTTTTGCATTAATGAAATGACACAATTATTGGCATCGATTTTCTCCAAGTCTATGAGTCTCTTAGGCCTACCTCGGGCACAACGAGGTCCCCCAAATTAGGACGCAAATCTGTTATATGATTTTGCAAAGCATGTTCAATATTGCAAGCATTCTTTCAATATCCCTTACTGACTTGGTTACCTTTTTGTTTTTCTTTTCTTTTGTTTATTCCCATTCCCCAAAGGTTGGTTCGTGCATACTGGAATCATCCGCATATCACACTAGATCCAGAGGTCCTGCACCTCATCCTTCACCAAGTGATCCTAAAGGAAGAAGCAAAAGGAAAGGAAAGATGGACGATTTAAAGTGGTATTAGAAAGGACAATGCAGAGAACGTTGAAACTTCGGACGGTTGAAATACTCCAGCACAGAATGAATTGGTCCTACATCTGGAACAAAAAATATTGGAGCTACAAGGGGAACTTGAGCAAGGCCGGAACTTGGCAAACCTTTCCCTCACCCTAAACGTCCCCGACATTAATCAACAAAACACAAATGCCCAAAACCCGGCACCTCCCCAAAACACACAAAATCAAAATCCGCAAAATCCTCTCTCACCACATCAATAATCCACACCTCCTCAGAACCACAACCTTCCACCGGTACCTACTCCTCAATAACACCATATCCACCCAACTCAATACCCACAAACAGCCATATACCACACCCCTCAGAATGCACCACAGCCTACTCCTGACCCGCAAAACTCAACCAATGACCACCATTACGCCCAAATTCCCGGATTCCACCAAAGCAATCCCATATATGTAGAAACGTTACCTCACACCACACAACAGACCTTATACATACCCGAATCCGCCAAAAAGGACCTGCTCATCAAGAACATGGCAGAAGAACTCAAGAAACTTACTGGTAGAGTTCAAAGTGTCGAAGGGGGCAAATGCATTGAGGGTTTGAATTATGAAGATTTGTGTATTCAACCAGATGTAGAACTGCCAGAAGGTTACAAACCTCCTAAGTTCGAAATGTTCAACGGGACTGGTGATTCGAAGGATGAAAGAATCCGCATGAAGTTGTTCATGAGGAGCCTCACCGGAGATGCCCTGTCTTGTTATATCAGTCAGAACCCAAAGAAATGGGTTAATTGGGTGAGAATGGCATTAAATTTCATGGATCGGTTCAGGTTTAACACAGAAAATGCACCAGACGTTTTCTACATTCAGAATCTCAAGAAGAAGCCAACGGAAATGTTCCGTGAGTATGCTACTCGGTGGAGGTCTGAAGCTGCAAAAGTAAATCCAACACTAGAAGAAGAATAGATGAATAAGTTCTTCGTCAGAGCTCAGGATCCATAATACTACGAAAGACTGATGGTTATTGAAAGCCATAAATTTTCTGACATCATCAAATTGGGAGAAAGAATAGAAGAAGGGATCAAAAACAGAATGGTGAAAAATTTTGAAGACTCCAAGCCACAAATAAAGCCTTACAGTTGGAAGGTATCTCCAAGAAGAAATAAGTAGGTGCGGTGATGGTAGCCCAAGGTCCAAAGTCTCCTCTTACATACCAAACACCGCCACCCACATATCAGCCTTCACCTCCCATATATCAACAACTTGCCGCCATGTACCATACTTATAACCCCCAACCAGCATACTACCACTCACCACCAGCCCGCCAAACCTACCAAAAACCTAGACCAAATTTCTATCCCAGACCACCCAGACAATACACCCCAATTGTTGAACCCATAGACCAATTATACGAGAGACTGAAGGTTGTCGGTTATGTCACTCCCATTCCTGCTGTTACTATGGAAAACTCCTCCTAGTGGATTAATCCAAATAAGACATGCGCCTATCACTTAGGCATGAAGGGTCATACTATTGATGACTGTCGTACTTTGAAGGATAAGATTCAGACATTAATTGACACCAAAGTCATACAGGCAAATGAGGCGGCACCCAATGTCCGTAGCAATCCTCTCCCAGATCACAGGGGTAAATGGGTAAACATGATAGAGACCGATGAAGAATGGGACTTAGAGGGGTCAATTGGACTCATTCGAGAAGGGGATAGCTCTAAAACATCTCCTGTCACTCTCACACCTATCGTGGTACAAACTTAAGCACCGATTGAAGTTGAGGTAGCCACACCAACTCCATTTGAGGTTGAGGTAACAACACCCTTCACCATGATGGTGGCACCCACGCCGTATTTTAAGTCTAATGCTATACCTTGGGATTATGTTGCGGAAGCAAGAAGGAAAGGAAAGGCAAAAATGGAAGAAACAGGTGCAGCGCAAGGCATGACCAAAATTGGTAGGGTTTATACACCCGAGCATTTGGGAGGAACAAGCAAATAAGCCGCCTGTCATTGAGACTGGCCCAGATGATCTTTGGAGAAAGGTGCAGGCGAGAGAGTATTCTGTGGTTGATTATCTGAACAAAACCCCTGCTCAAATATCCATTTTATCACTACTGCAAAACTCCGAGGTACATAGGAATGCCTTGATGAAGGTATTGAATGAAGCTTATGTACCAAATAACATCACCGGTGGAGAGATTGCCAACATGGTAGGGCAAGTGTTAGAAAGACACAAGATCACTTTTCATGAAGACGAGCTGCCACCGGAAGGACTAAGTCACAACAGAGCACTACATATCACCGTGCAGTTTGAGGATAAATTCATTGCCAGGGTCCTGATAGATGGGGGTTCAAGTCTCAATATCTGTCCACTAACTACTTTGAAGAGGTTGGGTAAAGGTCTGCACGAAATACGAGCAGGGAGTATGAATGTGATAAAATATGATGGGTCTTAGAGGGCCACAATTGGGGAGACCAACCTCAGCCTACAGATAGGCCTGACCTGGTTTGATGTTGAGTTTCAAGTATTGGATATATCTGCTACATACAATCTGTTGTTGGGGCGACCGTGGATATATGCCGCTGGGGCCATTGCTTCTAATCTACATCAGGGCGTGAAGTTTGAGTGGAACCATCAGGAAGTGATCATCCATGGGGACGGAAGTAATCCCATTTACACCAATCAAACTGTTCCGGTCGTCGAGAATAGAAGGAAGTTGGGTGGAGAAACATACTATCGCATCGAGTGCGTCAACATAATTGAAAAAGATAAATGGTAGAGCAGTAAGATAGAAGGCATATTGTCACGGACAAGGTATGAACCTGGCAAGGGTCTCGGTAAGAATCTCCAGGGGATCACCAAACCAATATAGCTAAAGCGTCACTGCACAACTTTTGGTCTTGGGTATGAATATACCTGGCACGAGTATCAGAATTGGTAGCCACCGTGGCGTGGTCCTTATTACCCTCTAGAGCAGCCAGTACCATATTCGAGCCAGTCGTTTCATCAAGCTGACATGAAGTGGGGGCCTGAAGAAGATGAAGCTCTCGCTGGCATAAGGAAGCTATTTCTGGATGACAAAGAAATGGACTGCAGTGTGATAGTTGAGGAGGAGAAAAAGAAAGACCTTATTATTTAGACAATGGAGAAGGGAGCTGTTCTCAAGAATTGGACTGCTGCGCCATCAGGGGCCCGTCAAGTTTCTAGGTAGCCTGGTAATTAACATCAATTATTTTTTAAAAGCAATTTTATGAGCATCTAAGACATTTTCAATATTTTGTTATGAACGTATTTTTGTTTTGAAATAATTGCTCGAGTCATCGAGCCGTACTTGGTTGACGTTTTCAAGATTTATTTAATGCATTGTTATTTTTAGTATTTATTATTATTCTTTACATTTTTTCTCTATATCATTATTATTACCTATCCCGATGAACCTACGACTATGACATGTAACGAGATAACGCAACATAAGGATAGTGATTCGGAGGATCTGGAAAAGGATATAATACCCGAAGAAATTGTTAGAGAAGTGGAAAATTTTGAAAACAAGCCTAAGTCCAATTTGGATGAGACTAAAACTGTTAATTTGGGAGACTCTGAAACAATCAAGGAAACTCGTGTAAGCATTCACCTATTGCTGTTAGAGAAAGAAGAATACATTCGGTTCTTGAAGGGGTATGGGGATATTTTTGCATGGTCCTATGATGATATGACCTATTTGAGCATGTCCATAGTGGGTCATAAACTACCTACCAACCCTATGTGTCCGCCTGTAAAGCAGAAGCTCAGAAAGTTCAAACCAGATATGAGTCTAAAAATAAAGGAGGAAGTTACCAAGCAAATCAAAGCCAAGGTTTTCAGAGTGGTTGAATATCTGACCTGGTTGGCCAACATTATGCCGATTCCAAAGAAAGATGGGAAGGTCGAAGTGTGTGTCGACTTTCGGGATATAAACAGAGCAAGTCCCAAAGATGATTTCCCTTTGCCCAATATACACATACTGATTGACCACTGTGCCAAGCATGAACTTCAATCCTTTGTGAATTGCTTTGCGGGATATCATCAGATCTGGATAGATGAAGAGGATGCCGAAAAGATAGCCTTTATTACACCATGTGTCGTTTGGCCTAAAGAATGCTGGAGCCACCTATATGAGGGCCATGACAACCATTTCCACGACATGATACATAAGGATATAGAGGTGTATGTGGATGACGTCATCATCAAATCCAAGAGAAGCACAAATCATATATCAGATTTGACGAAATTCTTTGATCGACTTTGAAGGTACAACCTAAAACTGAATCTCGCAAAATGTGCCTTTGGAGTCCCTGCTGGAAAGATGTTAGGGTTCATCGTCAGCCGCCGAGGAATTGAGCTAGACCCGTCAAAGGTCAAGGCTATCCAAGATTTGCCACCTCTGAAGAACAAGAAAGATGTGATGAGTTTCTTAGGGCGTCTCAATTACATCAGCCGTTTCATAGCACAATCAACTGTGATCTGTGAATCGATTTTCAAAATGTTGAAGAAAGATGCTGCAACAAGTTGGATTGAAGAATGCCAGAAATCCTTTGAGAAGATTAAAGAATATTTATCCAAACCACCTATTCTGGTCCCACCAGAACTTGGGAGACCTCTGCTACTCTATTTATCTATATTAGATGGGGCTTTCGACTGTGTCTTGGGACAACACGACGAGACGGGAAGAAAGGAACAAGCCATATACTATATGATCAAGAAGTTCACACCTGTTGCACTTTGACATGGATAGCTCAAACGTTGAGGCACTAGTTTTGTGCCTACACCACATATCTCATATCAAGGACGAATCCGTTAAAATGCATCTTCCAGAAACCCATGCCCACGGGGAAGTTAGAAAAATGGCAGATATTACTAAGTGAGTTTGACATCATCTATGTAACTCAGAAGGCTGTCAAGGGGCAAGCGTTGGCGGATCATTTGGCAGAAAATCCTGTAGACGGAGAGTACGAACCACTAAAAACGTATTTTTCTGACGAAGAGGTATCATTCGTAGGAGAAGATATCACTAAAACCTATGATGGTTGGAGAATGTTCTTCGATGGAGCTGCAAATTTCAAAAGAGTGGGTATTGGAGCAGTTTTAGTATCAGAGACAGGTCAACACTATCCAGTATCCGCAAAGCTCAAGTTTCCCTCTACCAATAATATGGCAGAATATGAGGCTTGCATCTTGGGACTCAAGTTGGCCATTGACATGAACATTCAGGAATTGCTGGTAACTGGTGACTCAGACCTTTTGGTACATCAGGTTCTAGGAGAATGGGCTACAAAGAATACCAAAATACTGCCGTATTTGTACTATGTACAAGAATTGAAGAAGAGATTCACAAAGATAGAGTTCAAACATGTTTCGAGAATCGAGAATGAGTTCGCAGATGCATTGGCCACTCTATCTTCCATGATACAACACCTAGACAAGAATTTCATCGACCCTATCCCGGTAGGGATTCATAACCAGCCAGCTTATTGTGCTCACATCGAAGAAGAAATTGATGGAAATCCATGGTTCCATGACATCAAAGAATATTTGGCGAAGGAGAATACCCGGAGCACACAAATCATACTCAGAAACACACACTCTGAAGATTATCTATCCACTTCTTCCAAATAGGAGAGATTTTGTACATAAGGACTCCAAATCTAGGGTTATTATGGTGTGTCGACGCCAAGGAAGCATCCAAATTGCTAGAAGAAATACATGCCGAAACTTGCGTACCACACATGAATGGCTTTGTTTTATCAAAGAAGATATTAAAAGCGAGGTATTTTTGGATGACTATGGAAACAAAATGCATAAGGTATTTCCAAAAGTGTCATCAATGCGAAGTACATGCTGATATGATACGAGTGTCACCCAATGAAATCAATGCAACAAGTACACCTTGACCTTTCTCTACTTGGGGGATGGATGTCATCGGTCCAATCGAACCTGCCGCTTCAAATGGGCACAGGTTCATTCTAGTGGCCATAGACTATTTCACATAATGGGTTGAAGATGCATCTTACAAGGATGTAACTAAGAAGGTCGTAGCAGATTTCGTTAGGGATCGTATTGTCTGTCGATTCGGGGTACCGGAGTCAATTATAAGTGACAACATCGCCAACCTTAACAGTGATTTGATGAGATTCATGTGTGAAACCTTCAAGATCAAGCATAGGAATTCCACAACATACATGCCACAAATGAATGGAGTTGTGGAAGTCACCAATAAGAACATCAAGAAGATACTAAGGAATATGATAGATAATCACAAACAATGGCATGAGAAATTACCATTTTCCCTACTTGGATATCGCACCACGGTTCGCACATCAACTGGGACAACTTCTTATTTGCTAGTCTATGGTACTGAAGCCGTCATTCCCGCCGAAGTACAAATTCCTTCTTTGATAATCATATAAGAGGCTGAACTCAGTGATGCTGAATGGATACGAAGTCGTTATGAACAACTGGCTCTCATTGACGGGAAAAGAATGAACGTAGTATGTCATAGTCAACTTTACCAGAACAGAATGTCCAGAGCTTTCAATAAAAGGGTCAGGCCTAGACAATTCACACTAGGGCAGTTGGTGCTAAAGCAGATCTTCCCGCATCAAGATGAAGCGAAAGGGAAATTTTCACCCAATTGGCAAGGACCCTACATGGTTCACAGAGTACTAACAGGAGGAGCGCTCATACTTGCAAAGATGGACGGAGAGATTTGGACAAAACCTATCAACTTAGACGCAGTCAAGAGATATTATGTTTAGGATTGTTTACATTTCTTCACTTGATGTAACTGAACTTCGCTTGACCTGATTCCCATTTAAGAGGGGATACGTAGGCAGCCCTGTGGGTTCAGTCACATCTCAATAAAATCTTCATTTTTCCATGGTCAGAAACTGGGGCAGAATTTTGAGGGTCAAGTCCAGCCAACTTCGTCATACATAGAACAGTCAAAGAATTGCTTTTAAACTGGGGCAGAATTTTAAGGAGGACCCTCAAAATTCTAAAGCAAGGAAGTCGCAATGTCTCTAAAATATATCACAGTCGTTGGTTCATCTAAATTACTTGATATTACATACTACTATATTTAAATAACTACATTCGTCAAATGCATGCATATTTTTTGAAAATCTTTATTTTTATAAACCGCCAGATGCTTCCCAGTGTAACTCAAATGGGATCTCAAGATAGGAGCAAAAGCAAAGCGAGAAAGCAAAAGCACGGACCAACCTTCCCTGCAAACTCACGATTTTTCTTTGGATGCAGGTACAATGAACATAACAGGAATATGCGCAAATACATACACACATCAGAATCACTACCTTAATAACGACAAAGTTGCCAAACGCAAACATATCTTCAGCTAAGAAACACTATGCTTTCTCACTTTCACTCAGTATTTTCCTGCATGAGGCTAAGCCCCGCCTCCTTAAACCGCATAAGGCTAAGCATTGCCTTTCTTTGCATGAGACTAAGCATTGTCTCCTATTTGCATGAGGCTAAGCATTGCCTCATTAACTGCATAAGGCTAAGCACTGCCTTTATTTGTATGAGATTAAGCATTGTCTCCTATTTGCATGAGGATAAGCATTGCCTCCGTAACTGCATAAGGCTAAGCACTGCCTTTCTTTGACTGAGACTAAGCATTGTCTCCTATTTGCATGAGGCTAAGCATTTCCTCCTTAACTGCATAAGGCTAAGCACTGCCTTTCTTTGACTGAGACTAAGCATTGTCTCCTATTTGCATGAGGCTAAGCATTTCCTCCTTAACTGCATAAGGCTAAGCACTGCCTTTCTTTGTATAAGACTAAGCATTGTCTCCTATCTGCATGAGGCTAAGCACTGCCTTTCTTTGCATGAGACTAAGCATTGTCTCCTATTTGTATGAGGCTAAGCATTGCCTCCTTAACTGTATAAGGCTAAGCATTGCCTTTCTTTGCATGAGACTAAGCATTGTCTCCTATTTGTATGAGGCTAAGCATTGCCTCCTTAACTGTATAAGGCTAAGCATTGCCTTTCTTTGCATGAGACTAAGCATTGTCTCCTATTTGTATGAGGTTAAGCATAACCTCCTTAACTGCATAAGGCTAAGCACTACCTTTCTTTGCATGAGACTAAGCATTGTCTCCTATTTGCATGAGGCTAAGAATTGCCTCCTTAACTGCATAAGGCTAAGCACTACCTTTCTTTGCATGAGACTAAGCATTGTCTCCTATCTGCATAAGGCTAAGCACTGCCTTTCTTTGCATGAGACTAAGCATTGTCTCCTATCTGCATAAGGCTAAGCACTGCCTTTCTTTGCATGAGACTAAGCATTGTCTCCTATTTCCATGAGGCTAAGCATTGTCTCCTATTTTGCATAAAGCTAAGCACCGTTTCCCTTACTTGCATGATACTAAGCATTGTCTTCTCATCATGCATAAGGCTAAGCATTGCCTCCCTAATTCCATAAGGCTAAGCACTTCCTTTTCCTCGTGATTAAATGCTATCTCAATTACGTCATCTAAGACCTAGCATTATCCTCTACTCACCCAGGGCTAAGCATTGCCCTCATCTTACCCAATACTAAGCCTTGTCTTGTCTCATCTTCGCATACGGCCAAACATCATATTTTGCACTTCATAAGCTGAAATACCGCCATTTTGTCCAAAGGCGTCATGGTCTGAAGGAATCATCCTCATAGCCGGAAGATACAATTCCATGGCCCGAGGATCTCTCAAATAGTGCACATCATTATTCAAAGACGTCATGGTTCAGAGGCACCATTTTCATGGCCCGGAGACATCATTTCATGGCTTGCGATTCCCTTATCACATGATTCATGGCCGGGACGTTATGGTCTAAGGACATCATCCTCACCGTCCAAAGACAACCTTCATGGTCCAGAGGGAATTTGCATCATGTTTAAATTCTCGCCATAATCTATATACTTGTATGTATCGTGTTTTAAGTTTCGTAGGCAGCCCGAGAAGTAACCGTTCTCTTAACAGGAGCAATCTTCGCTCCGGTTTTCGTTCATAACGATCTCATCCTGCTATTGTTTCAAACATAACTGACCACCATCGATTGCCCACCTTTTACACTATGACCGTTCAGATATTTGCTCTATGATACATCCATAACGTTTAAGATTCACATTGATGACTCCGCATAAATTCATCTGATATTGTCCTAGCCCAAAATAACCCTTTCCGAAGCATACGACCATCCCTATAACAACTCCATCGGTTTTGGTTTCTTTCACGGCCTGATTCCCGTAATACCAGGGATATGTAGGCAATTCAGGAACCAGGGTTCGACCTCCATTCTTTCAAATCACCTCATTCGGTCAAAATCGGTCTTCATTTTCTTTACCCGACAAATCTTTCATCATTCCCGGGTAAAGAGGGGCAGCTGCTGATACCTAATTTTGCCCTCATATTTTTCAAATGATATATATACTTTTGAAATATCATTTTTTGCATCATTATTTAGTTTATAAATCTATACAAGCATTTTCTATAATTTTTCATAATTGTAGAGCTTTAAAATTGATTTTTCTGTTTTTACATTTGCTTGAATAATTATTAACTACTCCTTCAAATTATATTTGTGATGACTTAGTTACCTAAAATTATTATTTGCACCTATAATACATGTTTTAAATATTTTTACTTCATTTTATATAATCACATTAGTATGTTTGAGCTATTTATCTAATTTTGCAATAATAGCCTATATTCATATACAAATGCTCTTTATTTATACTATTTGTGCCAGAAAATAGCATTTTATATTTTTATAATGCTAAATCTATTTTTAATCATTTTAGTGCATAAAGTATTTTTTACTCATTTACTAATTATATTTATAAATTATTTTTCTAAATTATATGTGTTTAAAAGGCAGGCCTAATTTTTGATTGAATTTTCGGACCGAATTGGCCCAACACCTTAGCCCAAAACGCCAACCCAAAGCCAAATGACCTTTCTTTAAAAAACAACGACCCGGTCGGGCCCCGTTTTGTATGAACCGCCCCATCTTCCTTCAATCTTGGCTGTTGATCTCAGAGATCAACGGATCACAAGCCACCTCCCCTTTTAAATTCATTAAACCTAAACCCTAACCCCATTATCCCATTATCCGCCGCCTCTAAACTCTCTCTGTCTCGCCTCTCTCTGAAGAACCCTAATCGCAGCCCTTCACCAATCCCCCTTTCTAATCCCATTAGCCATGGGATTCTCCCATTGTTTACTTACCATATTAGTGTTCCTCTGCTACTGGGTGTTTCTTTATGGTATCACTTAGTACTTGCCTAAATATGGCAAGTACTACCTCTCAGATTCTAAGCCGTTCAACGTCAATCGCCTAAATCTGGACAATATCTCGTTCATATGCATCATGGCCAAGCTATATTGGGTCCGATTAGCTAAGATATTTGGTCAATCTTCGATTTCTATCGAATTAGAGTTCGGAATTTTATACTTTTCCTTTTACCCGTTCCATTATTGATAGCATGTGGTACTTTCTTTCCATATTTATGTTTGAGTGATTGTTTTTCTTGTTTGTTCGTTTGATTCCTACTATTATATAAACCCATCCACATTTCCCTTTAAGACAGACTGTTTTATCACTCGGATTCACTAAAAATCGAAGCTATTATTCTATTGTTCTCTTATTCTCTACTCTGATTCTTGGCCGGCTGAAAGCCAAGGCCATTAAACGACCTCCTCTGGTGCAAGCACTGCTCGAAGCCCATTCTCGAGGCTCTTGTGAACTCTGAAGCATCAGAGATATGGGGTTCTTGCTATTACGCTCTTTATTATTCTTTTGATTTTGCTACTGGTTAGTGCTTTTAACCCTTGCAATGTAAAATTTCTTTCTTTCCTTCTGCATACATATATGTGTTTGAATTACATAAGCATGATTTAATTGTGAGTCCTTAATATAGTGCTAATGTGATAATTCTCAATACTCTTTGTCATTTTGTGTTAGTTGAACGCATGAGATAGTTTACTGCTTTGTCCTTAGTTTCTAATAGGCTAATATGTAATCTTCACTACGGTTTGCACTTTTATGTTGATCCTTTGTTTTTCTGGAATGAGTTATGTACCTCTAGCATCTGAATATGTAGTGTTTTGAATCTCAATGCAAGTCCATTTTGATATGAATATGATTACTGTGACCATGTGTTGTTAGTTACAAAAGTTTTGCATATTTTGTTTTGGATACCACCCCAACTCTATGGAAGCCACCCCCACTTGAATGAATCCTTTAGTATTAAGTCATGTGTTTGTTTGACTGCTCTTTGTGTATTAGTCCCAACTATATAGAATACTGCTTCAAAGTTTGCTCTAAATATGTTTCCTTGCTATCCCGATTTTAAGATAAATACTTTATTTTTTTATCAGCTGTGACCTTGATTATATTCTAATATGTTTCCCCAGTATGCATTTTGGCTGATTTGCTACTCTGTCCTTTCAGTAAACATCACAATGTGTGCCCCCATCATGTCTACATACTGATTAACGTGGCACTAGAATGTACACTTATTTGGATCTTCAGGTCTCAACTAGTTTAACTTCATGCATCTGTACATGATAATCTATGTATGCCTGTAAACCTGTTCTTCTCCTAATTCTTTCAATATGAGGTTGTCTATGTGGTACTTTGCTATGTGTGAAATCCTGCTGAACCTACTGGCCTGCTTGACTAATTTCGCTGTATGCTCAACTTGTTGTATTACTTGATTTCTGTCCCTCTATCACTATCCACTCTCCTTACTTGCTACTCATGCTATTCTGAACTCTCATTCTTAGCCTGCTGAAAGCCAAGGTTATCTAGGTTCTATTTTTGGCCTCCTTAGTATGAGCACTGCTCGGGGTCCAATTGAGGCCTTTGTGAACTCTGACACACTAGGGCTTGGTCCTAGTCACTCCCTCAACCTCCAAAACCGTTCCTCAATTCTACTTCCCTTTCATGTACTATGTATCTATATTGGGTGTTCCAAGTGGTGCAATACTTGATGTTGTGGCTAAGTGAATTGGTTTGGACTCTTTTATGGACCCTTGAGTCGTGTATTGAATGTGGCTCTTTTTTGAAGGCCTAAGTACGCTATGTAAGAGATATGGAAGGCCCAACAATGCTGGGTATTTATTTGTTTTATTTTAGCCTATTGTGGGCTTGTTCACTACTACATAATATTGTTACTTTACTCATTATTAGGCATGTAATAATATTTAAATAAACACTTGGGGTTGTTAGTAAAAGGGAACGGGGTAGATGTTAATATTTTCTTACGGCGGGTAGATAGCATGCCTATAGGACTTAATAATATGTTTTCTATATGTGTCATTCATCCTTTACGCACACCGTAGAAATCAAGCTATTAGGAAAAGCACACACTCACACTACTTGTCTACTAGCAAAGCATGAGCTCAAATGCCTCCATTATCCTTGTTGCTACATGTTATTAGAAAACCTGCCCATAGGAAATAAATATCATTGAACTTTCCTTCAATTTGCATTGCTGCAGTATATCCACTAGAGATCATGCCTATAGAATTTTAATCATCTCATTTGTTATTGTATCGCATTGTTCACCTAGAAAACATGCCTATAAGGTTAAAGTATAACAATAAAATCCGTTCCAAGTGCTAATCGTTAAAGATCCTGCCTATAGGATACCACAATTTGCCTTAATAACTGTTAATGATGCCCCTCTCAATATTGTTTATTGTTCACTTAGACCACCATTAAGCATAAGTAATTCTGGGCTCCTCCCAATGGTCTTCATTACTCTTTACTGCATAAGTCACGTAGACACAACATGGTTAATAACTGGAAACCTGTAATCTCAATAATCATCGTGTATAATGTTATCTATGAGCAATGCCTGGCCTCTGAAACTTCTTGTGCGCTTTGATGCCATGTCACATGAAAATCATGTCTATCGGGCTTAAGGTTCTTAATTCGGAATTGCCTAACATGAAAACTTGTCTTGCGTGTATTTGTTGCTTAAGTGTGTAGGCAAACTTGAGCCCTTAATTGTCCATACTTGAAGTCCAATATGTTTTTTTATATGTCGCCTAGTTTTGACATTTTGGAGCAGCCTAAGTAAGGTCTAGAAACACCCAAATAGAGGTCCAATACCTCCTGGGCCATAGGTATGGGACAGGTAGTGCACGCACAGGGTACGATCTATAATTAAAATAGAACGATTTTAGGTAATAACTTTAACATAGTAATCGGGTAGCAGGATATGATAGTTTGTGCCCGCTGAATAATATGAGTAACACACCATCTTGAGGGAGTTACAAAGTATTATTTATGTTACACTGGGTGAAATTTTAGGCTAAAAAACATAGGACCCCCCTCCTCTTTATATGTTGTTATTAGATCTAAATAATTGTATCCCTATATTCGCACTAAGATCTGTATTAATCATGTTTTAATAAAGTTCTTTGACTTCTGAATTTCTGTTATTTAATTGATCACCTTGCTTAATCGTAATCCACATAATCTTAAGTTCGGCTGGGACCCACAGTTGTGGACCTCGAGGAGTGCCTAACACCTTCTCTTTGAGGTAACTTGAGCCCTTACCCAATCTTTGGTGGCGTTGACTAGTCAAACAGAGTTATCTGCATAATAGGTGCCCTAATTCACCTTAAAAACTGTTAGGTGGTGACTATTCTCCTTTAGCACTCTATCTTCCATTCTAAAAGGAGTTGTCACGTGTAGAAGCTGTGAGAAAAATGGGGCGCGACAATGGATCTATGTGGACCTATGAGGGTGCCAAGTAGAGGAGGAAAGAAATGCATCTTTGTCATAGTTGACGATTACTCCAGATTCACATGGACCTTGTTTCTCAAAACCAAAGATGAAACCTTTCCAGTATTTGTTGCATTTGTGAAGATGAGCCATAATGTTATAAGTATAAGGTCTGATCATGGCACAAAGTTCGACAATACAAAATTCGACGAATTCTGTACTGAAAATGGCATAAGTCACAATTTTGTAACTCCTAGAACACCCCAACAAAATTGTATTGTGGAGAGGAAAAATAGGACTCCTTGAAGATATGGCAAGAACTGTGCTAATTGACAGTGGCATAGTAAAAGGCTTTTGGGGAGAGGCAGTCAACACTGGTTGCTACTTGGTGAACAGGTGCATGATCAAGTCCCTCCTAAACAAAACTCCATATGATTTGTTGAACAGAAGGAAGCCCAAGCTAACTCACCTAAGAATGATTGGATGCAAATGCTTCATTCTCAATAGTGGTAAGGAAGCTGTGGGAAAATTTGACGTCAAAAGTGATGAAGGAATATTTCTTGGATATTCCTCATAGAGCAAAGCATACAAGGTCTACAACAAAAGAACTAAATGTGTTGAAGAAGGAATAGATGTAATCTTTAATGAATCACACCACCTATGAAGGAAAAGTTCACATGATAAGATTGATCAAGACAGAGAGCAGTCGAAGGTTCCTGGAGAAGTCATTGATAAGGCCAATGGAAAGGCGAAATTGATGAGTCAAATCAAGGAATTCAACGAAGAAAACACAATAGAACCCTCAGCTGATGCAAAAGAATCGTCCATCACAAAAACTGAAACAGAGGATAGAGTTGTTGATGCCGTGCAAGGAACTCCTAATGCTAATAAAAGAAGTGGAACTCACCCATCCATAGATGCCAACAATGGATCCCATTCCGAGGAACCTAAATCTTCCCACAATGAGATTCAGGTGTCTAACTGGAAGCACAAAAGTTCACATCCTCTCCAAAATATGATCACTCCCCTTGATTCAGGAATTCAAACCAGAATAAAGACAAGAAACTCGTTTGCCTTCTCAGCTTTCCTTTCTCAAATTGAGCCTAAAAATATCAAGGAGGCACTAAAAGATGCTGACTGAATTACTGCTATGCAAGATGGAATTCATCAATTTGAGAGGAACCATGTATGGCACCTGGTCCCTCGACCCTCAGATAGAACGGTCATAGAAACCAGGTGGGTGTTCAGAAACAAGCTTGATGAATTTGGGACTACAACAAGGAACAAGGCCAGGTTAGTAGTTCAAGGCTACAATCAAGAAGAAGGGATCAACTATGATGAAACTTTTGCTCCAGTTGCTCGAATGGAAGCCATCATAATTCTCATTGCTTTTGCATCTCATATGGAATTCAAATTGTTCCAAATGGATGTCAAAAGTGCATTTCTGAATTGATATTTAAAGGAAGAAGTCTTCATCAAACAACCACCTGGGTTTGAGTGTCATGAGCATCCTGAACATGTATTCAAACTTGACAAGGCATTATATGGACTGAAGCAGGCCCCTCATGTGTGGTATGAACTGTTGTCCAAGTTTTTTCTTGAAAATGGCTTTACAAAAGGAAAAATTGACAACATCCTATTCCTAAAGAAACGGGGAAGGAACCTACTTATTGTGCAAGTTTATGTTGATGATATCATCTTTGGTGAAACAAATGACTCCTTGTGTGAGGAGTTTGCAAAGCATATGGGAAGCGAGTTTGAAATGAGCATGATGGAGGAATTGAATCTTTTCTTAGGGTTGCAAGTTAAGAAAACCCCTAAGGGAACGATGATAAGCCAACAGAAGTATATTAAAGCTCTCCTGAAGAGATTTGAGATGGAAAGTTCATAAACCATTGATACTCCTATTGCCACTCCCCCTCGTCTAGACTTGGATGAATCTGGTTCTCTTTTGAACGAAACCATGTACAGAGGCATCATTGGTTCACTCTTGTATCTAATATCTAGTAGACCTGATATTGTATTCAGTGTGGGATTATGTACTATATTTCAATCCAATCCAAAGGAATCTCATCTTAAAGCTGCCAAGAGGATTCTAAGTTATCTTAAAGGAACGCGGGACCTAGTTCTCTACTATCTTTAAGGGGAAAATTTTGACTTAATTGGGTATGTTGATGCTGATTATGCTGGTTATCTGGTGGATAGAAAGAGCACATCTGGCATGGCACATTTTCTAGGATCGTGTTTGATTTCATGGGGTACTAAGAAATAAAACTTTGTGGCTCTTTCAACTGCAGGAGCTGACTATGTGGCATCTGCCTCTTGCTGTGCTCAATTGTTGTGGATCATCACCCAATTGAAGGACTTTGGTATTTTTTCTGATTGCGTGTCATTACTATGTGAAAATACCAATGCTCTCAACATGGCAAAGAACCTGGTTCAGTATAAGAGAACAAAACATATTGATGTACGACATCATTTTCTAAGAGACAATATTGAAAATGGTCTTATCTGTATGAAGTTCTACAAAACAGAAGACCAAGTAGCGGATATCTTCACCAAAGCACTGGGCAGAGAGCACTTTGAAAAGAATCGATTGGCATTGGGGTTGATAAAATTAAACTGAGTATCAAGTTCCTCAATTATTGGCTATGAAAGAATGAACATGTAAAACAGCTCAAAAGTATTTTCTGGCAAGTTCTAACACATCTCTATACCGTTATAGGTAGACACGCATGGCAACTACAGAGCAAACAAGAAGCTAATAACATTATATCTTAGTAAAATTATGAGGCTCATATTTACAAAGCTAAGTCAGGGAACCTGGTTCCCTTGACTCTGGTTAGTAGTTCCCTTGTACTCTCATGCACATTTTTAACGGCTATAAAAGTGCCACGTCATTAAAAATTTCAGTTTCTCTCTCTCTCATCTCTTTAAAACTCAAAGGTCATACCCGTTACCAAACGACCCGTTTACCCAGTGATTCATACCCATTTTGTAACTGGTCCCTCACTTTCTCTAAATAACCCCAAACGCTGTCTCTTTTCTCACTATCCATATCAAAGCCAAAAATTTCCTTTTCTCTCTCTCTTAAAGCAAACACTCTTCCTCTCGTTTGCTCACTTCAAATCTTCACTATGTCTCAAAATCCAGAAGTTTCAAATGTTTCCAGTGTAGTTCCCACTGTGTCTTCATCTCACGAAGCACAGGAGCGAGAGTCTGAGTCTCCTTTGTCACCTAGTCAAAACCCCATACCAGACCAACAATCACCTACTCACTATGAGATCTCTATCTGCAGAGGAAAATGAAAATAGTGAGGAAGACTATGACAATGTGTATGTAGCAAGCTTATTTGTGGGTAGGAGTAGAAGGGCAGTTCCCAAATAGCCCACTCCTAAAAGACCTACTACTAAGCTGCAAATGAAGGAAGCCCTTGAATCTGTTCTGTAGAAAAACAAAGAAGAGAAAACAATAAGGAGGCTGGTGAAAGGGGGAAAGCTGGTGAATGAGGAATAAGTGCCTCCAGCACTTGTTGTTGATATTTACATTGAAGAGGCGAGGAACCTCCTTCCTTAATTCGTAAGTCCTCTAAGAAACCTGTGGTTCCAAAACCCAAGAGAGAGCCATATGTGAAAGTTGTGGAAGTGAAAAATGTTTAGGGAGAAACGTCTGGTGAAATATTGTCTGAGAAGTCTGGTGAAACATTGTCTGAGAAGTCTGCAAAGAAAGAGAAAAGTGTGAGAAAGTCTGTGAAAAGGAAGGCTGGTGATAACGAGAAACCTGGTTCCTCCAAGAAGATCAAAGTAAGTGTGTCTAAGGATGAAGGCAGAGAAAACCTTAGAAAGTAGAGAGTGTTGTGGGGCAGAACATTTGCTCCTGACATTCTTGACATGACAGGGATGCATCAACTGGTTGATATTTGTGAGTTTCAAAAGTGGACACACTGGTTCACCAATAAGAGCCCCAAGGTGTATGAGTAAGAAATGTGTAGCTTCTACCTAGATATGTTCACAGTTGAAGATGATAACATCTGCTTAAAGGACAACAAAGTAAATTTTTTGATGGACGAGGTTGTATTGGGGAACATTTTGGGAGTGCCTACTGAAGGGATCTCATCCATTGAGGGGACTTCTTCTCCCATTTTCAGAAGTGTCATTCTGAAGGATGATATTGTGCATCAAGGAGAACGGGTGCACAACAAGACCCTCATTCCAGTGTATCAAATTCTATTTGAGATGGTGAATAAGGTCTTGCTTCCACGTGCGGAAAGGCATTCCATTACTTCAAAAGTAGACTTATTCCTCATGGAAGCACTGGATGCCTACACTACTATCAATCTGCCTGGTCTCATGATAAAGGATATGAAGAAAGTGGCAGACTACAAGGATGACAATCATGGTCTGCCCTATGGGTTCTTGCTCACTAAGATATTTCACTTCTTCAAAGTCCCTTTGGTAAAAGCAACAGTGGGAACTCGCAAGCAGACCTTCTCAAAGACCACCTTAGAGGAATGTGAGTACATTGATAAGAAAGGAGGGGTTGGAAACAATTCCACTATCTCTCAATTGATTGATGCTTAGAATGCTGCAAATGAGGAGACAAGGAGGTTAAAGGCAAGAAATGCCATTCTTGTAGGGCAACTTAGTTAGGCCTAGGAGGCACCTGGTTCCAGCAGTGCACAAGGCACTGAGGTTGCTCTTCTGACCAAGGAAAATATAGATCTCAGGAAATAGGTCGAGGACCTGAATGAGTAGCTGCTTAATGAACAAGTTTCTGCAAATGCTCGAATGGATATTCTCCTCAGAACCCTTGCCTCCTCATCCCTGCCTCCTCCTTCTAGTGCTCCTTAAAACAGTCCCTTTCCTAGTTTCCAGTTAAATGCTGACTCTCCTACCTAGGTCCTCTTTTTGTTATTTTTGTGGCTGGTACTTTTAAGATGTTTTTTTTGTTAATGTTTGTGTAACAACGGTATTACTATTTATGTTCTCATTTCCTTCAAATTAATGAGCATCTCGTCTTTTTGCTATGCATGTTATACTCTTATGCTCTATTTTTAGCCATGCTTGTGTGCACACATGTGGCATGAGTTAATCATGTTGGACTTTATTTTACTTATTACTTGTGTATAATCTTTTTATGATGCCAAAAGTGGGAAGAAAAAGGGGGAAAGGGGAACAAGTTCTATCAGGGGGAATACAGGAAATGTTGTATGGTGATCTGGTTCCCAGAGGAAACTTCAATTATAAGTTTGTCATCATCAAAAAAGGAAAAATTGATAATTTATGTGCCTTTTTATATTTGATGATCTAACAAACTATGATAAGAACCAGAGCGGGAACCTGTTACACATCCTCAAAGTGGTCAAGAGCAACAAGTCTCAAGTCGGTCACAAGTTCCAACAACTAGAGTCAAAGAGATGGCAGAGGGAACAGATGGACATCAGTTTTCTTGCTGACTGTACCAGTCAACTCCCCACAACTATAAAGTCGTTGCAACTGTTCCTCTGCACACATACAACAGTACAAACAGTGCAGCCGTTACTTTATGCGGAATGCCTTGTACCGAATAATTGCTTGCATTATCCAAGTGACATCTCTTGCATATTATCAACATAAAGCAAAGGAAAAACACACACTTGCACATCCGAAAAATCAATAAGTTCTCTCAAGTGTGTTGCCATCTTGCAAATGACTTCAAGGCTTCAAGAACAAAGAACAACAAAACAAAGGACTAGTTTCCAGCACTAAGTTATCATATGTCCTTAGTTGTGTTGTAACTTTGTTAGAGTGATCTGCTTGTAATTCCTACTTAGCTTAGCTAGAAGCATTGTATAAGAAACCATTTGTAAAACTATAAACCTTGTGTTTGTGTCTTGGCTAGAGTTAATCGAGTTGTAAGCTTTGTAATAGAGTTATTACAAAGAGCCTTATAATAGAGTTATTACAAAGAGCCTTGTAATAGAGTTATTACAAGTGAGTGAGGGATTAAGAGTTTAATTTCTAGGTTACAATAGTTTGTAATCTGAAGTTTGCTCAGTAGTGAAGTTGAAATCCTACGAGTGTAGGTCGTGATTTTTAATCCCGTGAGCTGGCCGTTTTTCACGTAAAACTCTGTTGTATCATTTACTTATCTCTTATTGTGTGTGTTCTGTGGGAACTGATTGAGAACCAAGTTCTCTATACAGTTTGGTGGACCCTAAGTTTAAATTAATGAGTCAATATATAAAAAATTGAGGAAGATTGGAGGTGATTTGGACTGAATTGGTATCAAAATTCATAGCTAAAATCGAGTTCAAAAATTTCTTCTGAGATACATGTATCACGCATGTATCTCACATGCATGTATACATGGATATACACAAGTGATACACATTGTGATATACATATCATTTTTTCATGTTCGTCTTCAACTTCGAATTTTCAATTCAAACTACCTCAAAACTCAACCAAATCATCCTTAAACTGAGACTCAAGCTCCTTAAGATGTACCAGATCTATTCTAATAACATTCACTCAAAAGAAAGCAAAATTTTGACTTTTGTTTGCTCCAAATAGTTAATTGGCTAATATTAGTAATATTTTATGAGTTGGCTAATTTTTATAATAAGTTACTTATAAATGGACATAGCTGATATTTTTTCTTACTTTTCTATTCCTTAAAAAATCAATTCCATAAAAGGGAAGAAATTTTCCAAGCCTTACGTCTTTAAAGTTAATTGGAAAAGAAAAAAAAGTAGAAGAGAAAGAGGTAACAGACGTGGGAATACAGGAAGCCTTGAAGAGAGGAGAAAAAAGAAAAGAGAATATGGAATAGGAGTAGAGAGAGACGGAAATGAGAGGATATGAACAAAAATAAGAAAATATATTCATTTTTTCTATCTACTTTATTAATAAGTGAAAAGGATGGAGTGTGATCAATGAGGGGTGGAAATAAGGGTTAGTGGATTTATCCAATATGGGTAACGAATATATCCATTAGACTATTATTTGTAACATTGGATATTTTAGGTAAGAAATAAAAAGTGTGGCTAAAAAAAATAATAATAAGTACCGATACCGAATGGACATATAGGATTGTTTTTTTTTTACATAACTATCAAATTCAACAAGGTCTTGAAAAGTTTATACAAATACAATCAAACCTCTCTGGTATCATTCTATAACAACACTTCACTATATATAACAATTAAGTTTTTCTCAGAATCAAAATTTTAAGTTGTCATTTACCTCTTTATAATAACCTTTTACCTATAATAGTAACATTCATCTTTATAACAATATATTTTTTTTTTGTAAAATTACCCTTGTATAACATTAGAATCTCTAAGATTAACAATAGCAAGTCTAGAAATTTTGACCAAATATGAAAGAATCTCGATGACTGCTACTTTTACTGAGATATAAAATTCAATTGTTAAGCTCTTAAGGTTTCCTTCGGGGTAAAGCTATCGAATATCTTTTGCTAAAAGTTTGGACATAAAAGCTCGTCAATTTAAGCGTTTTATCATCAGCAAGAAACTAGAATCTACAACACAAGCTACCATCAGAGAATCCTTCCATCAATCTTGAAAGAATTTATTTTTCAAGTAGCTTTAGAATATGTGCCTTAGAGTTTAAATCTTTTTACATGTAGTTATAAATTTATTAATAATGTATTGTAAGTTTTTTGATATTTAATTAGTAAAATATGCATATCTTTTGAGATTTAAATTTGAATAATTTTCTTTTCTTTTATATGTAACATTAAAAGCGGAAAACATTAAATTTTAAATAATTTTTGTCTATAACAGATAAATAATATTTAAACATCATACATTATTATAGGTGTATAACAGTCATTCACTATAAGAATTACAAATGTCGGAAGCAACAAAGCTATTATAAAGAGGTCTGAATCTAATAGGTTTAATTCGAAAGACACCTATTGTATGCATAAATCTTAAATGACTACATCAATTACTAACTAAATAAAGGATTGTTAGTCTAGTTAGTGGTTGAAAATAAAAGAAGATGTAAGTTTAATACAAAAGTGATTGTTAGAAGTACCTTTCTAGAATGGTTAAGTTTGTTTTTAACAAACATGACTTAACATGCTCTTACATATTATTTCGTACGCGAACTAAATTATTCTGGGATTATAGTCCAGATTATAATTCTTGAACTAATTTATCTCAGATTGGAGATGGGATAAAATAATCCCAAGTTTACTGAAATAAGACGGGATATCGTGTAATATCTAGGATTAAATTTGGAATTAAGTTTAAACTATGTTTGGTTAATAGTAGGAATAAATTTATATTGCCAATCAAATACCATATAAATTTAATCTTACGCCTTATCCCACTTTAACAGACGACCCTGTGGAAGATTACCTACTTATATCTCTAAAGCGTACAAGACATTCATTCCGCCCAATAGTTTACTTCGTTTCTTCCAAGAAATTCACAACTTTGTTCTCGGAGGAATTCATATTTTGTTGGACTTGGATTTCAATTGGTTCTATAAAATTATGAAGGATTTTTGTCACAAACCCATGCAGCAAAATTTTGAGGACTTTTCTTTAAGGATATAAATTACTCTATCACAATCGGTCTTTTTGTTTACCCGTAAAACGATACAATTGAATTTATACGTAGTTTTCATACAAGTAAATTAATTTAATCCTGACATAATAAAATAATTAAAGAAATACATAATACTTAGCCTTGAAATGATGATAAAATCACGAAGAACAATGATTTGGGAGCAGAGCTTCCGGGCACAATAGTGATGAAATCAAGAAACAAGAGAGTAAAATTGTATAAAGTTTTTTTATTGATTATATCGTAAGTTTGCCAGAAAAATCGTGTCCTTTACAATGATAACTGAGATCACTATTTATAGCTGCACATAGGGAACAAGGTCCTAGGATCATGCCCTTCTTTAATGTCAATTATGAGGGTCATTGAAGAAAGTGTAACGGTGAGCATAAATTCTCTCTAATGGGCAGCACACTAAATATTGTGGAATATTCTCCATTAAATGCTACCAGACGGAGGGTATTTATTGCATCTTTATGAGCATTATTCTTTTAGTGACAAACAGAATAATTGCCTTCGGTTTTAACTATCCCCCATATTAGGTTCTACGTGTTCCTCTTTTGGACGGCCACATAGCATAGCATATTTTACCCAATACAGATAGTCCCCCTGCTTTTCGATGACATAACTTTGTGTCACCGGGAAGTTGGTAGAAGTACTCTTTTTGGCGGGAATTACTATGACTCCTTCTGAAAAGCTTTTGATGGTTAATTAGACACACGTCTTTCCGCATTTAATGTCCCGAATATACGTCATCCCACGATTCAGCATAACTTTTGCTGGTTATCGAGGTAGTCATGGCCATCAATTTAGCCGCCTAAACCTTTACTTATACGCATCAACCTCTTTTATTCATACTCCATAACTCTTCAAACTCTCTTTATTCGACTTGCATCCTTTTCTTCAACCTTTCTTCAACTCTCTTCAAACAAAAAAGCTTTTTCTCCTTCCATATAATAGCTTTTTCTTCAACGAATACAAGTTCTTCAAAGAACAAGAACAAAGCCGAATACCCAGCTCCTCCAACAGTGGGCACCATCATCCCCAGATGTCTTATTATAATAAAATATTTCGAAGAGAACGACTGTGGGTGGATGGAATGATTTGTTGTTGTTCCCATAAATAATATCATTCCGGCAACGGCTTCATCCTTTCCGGAATCATGGAACTGCACTCGTAAGATCTTTGTTTAATACCCTTTTTACTAGAAATTCCTTTATATCTGTACTGATCCTCCACCTTTCGCTTGTTTTAGCAACTCGTGTGGGTTCCATCTAGGGTTGAAGGATTGGACCGGTGGGTCCAAAAAATTATGGACGTGACTACTCTTGAGAACAGCACATAAAAAGAACTGGCCCTTAAATACGGGTGAAAGGTAAAAAATCATGATAACGCAAACTCGTCTCGATTTTTCTTTTCACGCTAGGAAATTGATTGACTCTTTCTCCATTTTTCCTGAAATCAGGTCTTTCTGCAGGCACGTTTGCCATCCTCGAGGAGGAAAATTTAGTTGATCCTTCTAATGCGGCGAGGCTCCTTCAGGAGGCGCTTACTCGAACAGGTGTCTCCAAGCCTGCTTCGGGCACAAGTGTTTCTTCACAGTGTCCCCGGCCAGAGAACAAGCATAACAAATAAAGGTGTTCCTCTGCGGCCGGAGGGAAAAATAAGAGGGCAAAGAATGATGCCCCCGAGTCATCTCCGGATGTCGTGGTGACGATTGTTACCGTGATGATTGTGAATGATGGAGAAGCTAGCGAGGAAGGATCTTCTCTAAATAGAAGACGACGACCTTCCTCAACTCAACAAACTGCTCAATCCATTGAGTTAGTTACACCAGCTGAGGATGATGTCTCGGTGCTTTGGGGAGTATGAAATGGTGGAAAATACCAACTCCCACTTCCGGGTCCTAGTCGCTGCACCTGGTATTTTGGGGCTGAGTACCGGGTCCCTTCCGTCCTCGGTTGACGAGAAACCCAACCAGTACTGCATTTGTCGCAACTGCTTCTCACCCTTCAACACCATCAGCTTCATCTCCATCTTCACCAACACCAGCAACTGCTACATCATTTCCACCTTCATCAATTCTTTCACGAGCAACTGCTACATCATCTCCACCGGCCACATATGCCCGAGAAGAGGGTGTCTTTATCCCCCAGTCCCCAGCTCATGGGAATTTGGGGCAAAACTATGCTTCCCCCTCAGAAGTTTCGCAAAGGAGGAGGAGCATTACTCTCTCGGTATCCACCGAATGCAATTTTCTATCCCAGCCAGTGAAACTTTCTAACTATCAGAAGACTTTGACTTCAGAGAAAGATTGGGAAAAGATACATGCTCTCTCGGGAGAGTGCTTGTTGAAAAATATCATGCACAACGCCGCATAGGTACATTCTTTACTTTCTTTGTTATTTCTTCTGCGTTTTCCTAAAAATATCCTGAGTTTGCCTTTCTTGCTTTGTAGGCCAACTTTGTTCCTTCAGAGGGCCTCTAAAGGTTGATTCGAGAAAAGGAAGAACTTACCTCCGCACGGGATTAACTTTTGGCCGAGCAGGAGCAAACCGTCGCCCGCCTCTCAGAATTGGGAGCCAAAGCTGCGGAGGTCGTTGTATTGGAGACTCGTTTGCAGCAAAATGAGCAAGAAGTGGTAACCGTTAGCCAAGAGATCGACCCGCTGAGGGTAAATTTTGACGAAGCTAGGGCCAAATAGTCTGAAGTCCATAATGACGTTCTTGCTGCAACCGGCCGTGTGGCTGCCTGCGCTGAAACATTGACCAACTTAGAGGCAACCTTGAACTCCAAAACTGAAGAACTTGCTGCTGTGGGAGTGAAACATACCCAGTTGGAGGAGAAGTATAGGAAAACTATCAAGCATAATAGGCTCTTTAGCTCAACTGTTCGTGACCTTGATGTTAGCCTCAGATCCGCTAGATCCACCCGGGAAAACCTTTTTGCCGAGGTAACCCAACTCAAAGAAGAACTTAAGTGCCGAGCGGCTTCCTTGTTGTTAAGAAAACTTACGTTATGTACAACATGAGGAGAAAAACCTTGGAAAAGGCTAAAACGGGTATAATTGACTTTGATGCCAAAATCGCTAAGGCCTGTGAGCTTGAGTTAGCTGCTAAAAGGGGTCTCCCAGCAGAGCCTAATGCTTCTGGTTCTTCCGGTTCTGGTATTGAAACTTCGGGAACTAAAGAGGAAACAGAAGGCGAAGATGTTGAAGGCCAAACTGATGAGGGCAAAAATGTTGAGCCATCCGTGGATCTACCCGCTTCCCCTGGGTGTACAGACATTTCTCTTCCTCTAGGTTCCGGAGATAGAGCAGTTTAGCTTTTCTTTTCTTTTTCCAACTTTTATATCTATGCCGCTTTGGCACGTTTTTGTAAATAAAGACATCTTTTTGCTGAAGTATTGCTTGAGTCTTTCTTTCGTTTGAACATTTACGTAAGCTTTAATCTTTGCATTCTCCTTTTCTTTTTGCGTAAGAGTTTTGCGCAAGTTTTACTGTTTGTGTCTTATTATGTAAAGCCTTGGGTGTATTTTTCCCCCAAAGCATTTGGATTTCGGGCACAAATCCTTCCGAAATCAACCCTTTATTGCGAGAGTTTTTATAAGAGAGGGCCCTCTTATTCTTACCGCGCTCTTGAAGAGGACGTCTNGGCTGAGTACCGGGTCCCTTCCGTCCTCGGTTGACGAGCAACCAACAACCAGCACTGCATTTGTTGTAGCTGCTTCTCACTCTTCAACTTTATTAGCTTTATCTCAATCTTCACCAATACTAGCAACTTCTATATCATACCACCTTCATCAACTCTTCTACCAGCAACTACTACATCTTCTCCACCGAACGCATCTACCCCAGAAAAGAGTATCCTCCTCCCCCAGTCCCTAGTTCATGGGATTTTGGGGAAAAACTATGCTCCCCCCTCAGAAGATCCGCAAAGGAGGAGAAGCACTACTCTCTCGGTCTCTACCGGATACAATTTGCTATCCCGACCAGTGGAACTTGCTAACTATATTAAGCCTTTGGCTTCAGAGAAAGATTGAGAAAAGATGCAGGTTCTCTCGGGAGAGTGCTTGTTGAACAATGCCATGCACAATGCCGCAACGGTACATTCCTTACTTCCTTTGTTATTCCTTTTGCTTTTGTCTGAAAAATATCCTACGTTTGCCCTTCTTGCTTTGTAGGCTAACTTTCTTTCTTCCGAGGGCCTCTAAAGGTTGATTCGGGAAAAGGAACAACTTACCTCCGCACGAGATCAACTTTTGGCCGAGCGGGAGCACACTGCAGCTCGCCTCTCAGAATTGGAAGCCAAAGCTGCTGAGGCCGTTGTATTGGAGGATTGTTTGCAGCAAAGCGAGCAAGAAGTGTAACTCTTAGCCAAGAGATTGTCCCGCTGAGGGTTAAATTTAATGAAGCCAGGGCCAAATGGGTTGAAGTCCATAGTGTCGTTCTTGCTGCAACCGACCGCGAGGCTGCCTCCGCTGAAAGATTGACCAACTTAGAGATAGCCTTGAACTCCAAAACTGAAAAGCTTGCTGCTGTAGGGGTGAAACATGCCCAGTTTGAGGAGAAGTATAGGAAAACTATCCAGCATAATAGGCTCTTTAGTTCAACTGTGTGTGACCTTGAAGTTAGCCTTAGATCTGTTAGATCCGACCGGAAAAACCTTTCTGCCGAGGTAACCCAACTCAAAGAAGAATTTAAGCATCGAGTGGCTTCCTTCGTTTTGAGAAAACATACTTTATGTACAACATGAGGAGAAAAATCTTGGAAGAGGCCAAAACCTGGGATCATTGATTTTGATGCTGAAATTGCTAAGTCCCGTGAGCTTGAGTTGACTGCTAAAAGTGGTCTCCCAGCAGGGCCTGATGCTTTCGGTTCTGAAACTTCGGGAACGGAAGAGGAAGCAGGAGGCGAAGATGTTGAAGGCCAAACTGGAGAGGTCCAAAATGTAGAGCCATCGTCAGACCTACCCACTTCCCCCGGGGGCGCGGACATTTTTCTTCCTCCGGGTTCTGGAGATGCAGCAGTTTAGCTTTTCTTTTCTTTTTCCAACTTTTGTATTTGTGCCATTTTGGCATGTTATTGTAAATAAAAATATTATTTTGCTCAAGTATTGTTTGAGTCTTTATTTCGTTTGAAAATTTATGTAAGTTTTAATCTTACATTCTCTTTTTTTTCTTAAGAGTTTTGCGGAAGTTTTACTGTTTGCGTCTTATTACGTAAAGCCTTGGGCTTATTTTTCCCCGAAAGCATTTTGATTTTGGGCATAAGTTCTACCGAAGTCAACCCTTTAACACGAGGGTTTTTATAAGAGAGGGCCCTATTATGTTTACGGTGCTCTTAAAGAGGACGTCTCCTGTTCATTACGGTACTGGCATTTAAAGAGAAATTGCTATTTTTTATGGCTAATTTGTACAACCAGTTTCTACGGGACTGGCCGCGCAGTCCTCAGTCCCAATGACATAATTATTTTCCCAATATTTATGATCCGGTCGACGTGGCAGTCATTGTTGCTGCATTCTCATATCATCCCCCCTCAGTGATCAAATACGAGGAATGCGAATTAGAACACTAGGAATCTTGCACCTTCGAGGATCCCACTAATGAATTGCTAGACAATCCTCCACTCGGTAACAAGCTTCTCTTCCCCTTAGGAATTTATGCTATCGAGAAAAGGACTGTCTAAGAATCGTCTAATGGTTTGCGCTTGTGAATGGTCGGGTAACCTTTACTTTATAGCAAACTTATTTTTCCAGTGGGAATTTTGCTATAGAGCCAAAAATTATCTAACCGCCCCGGAGTGGTTCTTCGCTTGTGTGCCTTGGTATTAAAGGTCTTATTGCTGCCGTTGAAACTTTCTTCGTAGTATGCTTTTCGTTGATGTCTCGTTAAAAACCTTGCTAGAAAAACCTAATTGGGACAAAAACTGGACGAAGGAAAAAATAGTGCAATGCATACTTCCAGTACAAACGATGTTTGTCTGCAATAATATCTCTTGAGGTTTTCCACATTCCAATTGCTTGGCAACTTTTCTCCATTTTTATTCTCTAACTCGTATGAACCTTTCCCGGTGATAGCTGAGACCCGGTATGGGTCTTCCCGGGTTGGGCCTAACTTCCCTACGTTGAGTTCTCAGGTGTTTTGGGTTTCTTTACTTAAAACTAAATCTCCCAATTTAAAGTAACGAAGGTTGGCTCTTCGATTGTAATATCTTACTCTTCTTTTGTGCTGCCATCCTTACATGTGCCAAGTCCCTGCGCTCATCAAGTAACTCTAAGTTGACCAGCATCGCTTCATTATTTTCTTCTTTGCTGCATGGAAATACCTTAAGGTAGGCTCCCATACTTCCACCAGAATCAAGGCTTCTGCTCCGTACACAAGGGAAAAAGGAGTTTCCCCTGTGCTCAATTTGGCCGTCGTTCGGTATGACCATAAAACTCCGGGTAGTTCCTCAGGCCATTTAACTTTCCCCTCGGGTGTTCACCCGCATCATCAAGTAAAGGATAAATTGCCACTCCTAGGGTGGCATTGTCTCCTTGGCCAGTTCTTGCTTTCTTCCTAGGCGCCATATTCTGAAGGTTAGAGCAATGCACGAGTTAAAGGAGGAACAATATTACAATTAGCCTTATAGCATGATCTAGAACATCAAAGAAGGGTATTATTCCTAAATGCCCAAGTAGCCTCTTAATTATAGATGAGGTCGACAACACACCGATAAGAAGGACTCTACTGCATATGGCTCCGAGACACCCTAGGAAATTTTAAAACCATAGGCTCTGATACCAAGTTTGCCATACCCCGACCTCGAGCAGCGCGACCGTCGCTTAACAGAGTTATCCCGATCGAGCAAGCCTGCACAGTGCCGTCTACCTAACTCACCCATGAATAAAGAGAAGAATACATTTCATTATTTAGATAGTAAGAGGTCATGTGAATAACACCAGTTCATTTCCATTATTTACGTCATTAACAAGTCTCCAAAATAGTACACTATACAATCATAGTTAAAGTGGAACAGATGGTACGATTACAAAATTTTTAGGTTAACCTTCCCAAAACAAGATATAACCCACACTATGTCTACGGAGCCTCTAACAGAAACAAAAGAGTGCTACAACAGTGCCGGCAACAAGGCCCCGACTATACCTCAAAACGCTATGTACAAAGGACAAGAGATATAGGACCCCGAAATGAAGTGAGACTCACCAAGTTAGCCGAGGAGAGAATGTGCTGCTATCACTGATCAATACCACCTGCTATGGAACCACCTGTATCCATTAAAGATGCAGCGCCCCCGGCAAAAAGGACGTTAGTACATATGGAATAGTACTAGTATGTAAAACTAAAGACCCTCTCAATAGAATGAGTAACAGTAAACGGAGAAGAAAATATGAAATCAATAAGAGACTCAAACAGTATCAAGGTGTCAAGTTAGGGAAAATTAAATTTCAAGTAAGTTTCAGTATTTTAAGTTGGGAGATCTTTAGCACTGATACACTACCGTGTATTTAACACGAAGTCTGTTCTCAGCCCGACCGGCTAAGCTGTCTCACCCCGAGACATCCACTCACAATACCACCATGTGTGCGGTATTGCATCCGATCTCAGCCCTATTGGCTAAGCCGTATCATCACAATGCCGTGTGTGTCGACATCACATCACATCTCGCTAGAAATTATCTCATCCCTTTCAAGGGGAAACATCTCAACATATCATTCTCATCCCATATAAGGGGAAACAACCTCATCACATTAACACGGGGATTTACCCCTCAATCACTCCTACACCGACATGTGTAGTTTCAGGGTTAGGTTGTTTTGATCTACCCTTCCTCGGTGACTAAATGATACTCCTAAAGCATTTATTTTTAAAAGGATTCACAACTCATTTCAACATCTTGTTCTCTCCTCTTTGTGTCATTACCACTAATGGCCCCAAATATAAAGTCATTGTTGGTACGTTGGCCGTATTTCATATTCTATATTTACTGTTTCACTTTCAAACATCACCACAGATCGTCAACAACAAAAATTTCTATTCAAGACTTTAAATACACATTTGAGAAACTACCAAAATTAAGGTTCTTAGGCACATGTGATTTCTTACACAATTCAACATGCTAGTTTTTATTAGAATCACGTTTTCAAATCATAACATATTAACACACAGCCCACGCTTAATCACTTTCTCAAATAGTAACTCAACATAACAAGAATATTTGGAATACAAGTCGAACACATATATCTTTTGACATAAGGATTATTCTAAATAATTGATTTATAATAAGCAGCACGGGACTTACAAGGTTATTGTGGAGTTCAAATCTAAGAGAAGACTTTAGCCAACATACCTTACTTTGAGCTTTCCTTAATTCACTACACCATTTCAGAAATCCTAGCAACTTTGGCCTATTTAGAGATATAACAAAATTGAACACAAATTAGGGAGGAGTTCATGTTTCCAGCTTATTTGAGCATTTTATCAAATACTAGGTGGGCATTATTATTTCTAGCTTCTTTTATGGAGGATTTCCTTCACCCCACAACCCAAGGTCTACCCATTTGAGTTCAACTACCTTCTTATAACTCATGAATGTACATGCATGCATAAACAACAACCCTAATCCTCAAAACCTTCCTCCCCATTACTTATTCCCAAACAAAAGTTTGAAATTCAAGGTTAGGGCTAGAATCTTACCTCTTGGTTGAAGACCTTGTGAGCTTGCTTGTTGAATTTCAAGGCTTGAGCAATATTTTGGATGAACAATTAGATTAGAGATTTCACCTCTCACTCTAGGACACTCCCTCTCTCTAAAAATACCATATATTCCCTTAAACAATGGTCTCTTACGTCTAATTATCGACATAGGGCCGGGTTAAAAAGTTAGAAAAAATAAAGCCCTGATGCAGAACTGCGGTTGCATATGCAACCGAGTAATGCTTTCGTGGTCCACGGAATGGATCGCATAATGGCCCTCCGGAACTGGGAATTCCTGCCTCACTCTGCGACCGATTTGCACTCCGCAGACCTATTCTGCGGTCACATAACGCACCGCAGAACTTCCCTCTGAAAATGTTTGTATTAGATTTGCGATGGGTTGTGTGGCCTGCGAAATGATTATGCGAACGCATAATGGACCACATAATGGTCTAACAATTTGTTCAAGTTTCTGCTTCAGTCTGCGGCAGATCTGCGGTCTGCAGATCAGTTCTGCGACCGCAGAATGGACCGCAGAAATGCCCTGCACTTCCAAACATTTTCTTCAACTCCCCAACGCACATCATCAACGCACAAGTCTACCTTGGTATCACGAAACCCTGGGTTTTAGGTAAAGTTTTACGGGGCCTTACACTATGCCACGTGTTCCTTCCCTTTGCTACTGGAGATCAAAATCGCATTCATCTCCCTCACCACCGGCTGGTCGCCCCTTACCTATTTAATTCCTTCGAACGTTGGGAATTTTATCAACTGATGATATGTTGATGGTACAACTCTCATCTCATGCAACCACGGTCTTCCCAATATAATATTATATCCCATGTCACCATCAACCACTTAAAAAGAGTAGTTTTCATCACCCCTTCAGCGTTCATGGGCAACGAAATCTCTCCTCAGTTTGTCACGCTCGCAAGATTGAATCCGACGAGGAGTTTTATAGCCGGAATGATGCTTCTAGTGAGTTTAGCTTGCTCCAATACTCTCCATTATATGATATTGGCCGAACTCTCTTGATCCACTAGAACACGTTTAATTTTAAAGTCTAGCACATTTAAAGAAATTACTAATGTGTCGTTGTGCGGTAGCAACACTCCATTTGCGTCTTCCTCTGTGGAAGTGATGTTATCTTCAACAACTTTCCGGAGTCTCTTGCTATGGGCTATCGATACTTTCATCTTTTTTGCTGCCGAGAAAGTGACCCCATTGATTTCATACCCCCGAAGATCAGGTTGATTTGCAGAGGATCTTCTCCTGCTTTCGATGGTTTCGCGTTATCCTGGTTGCAACCATAGTTGTTCTTGGCCCGATCACTTAAGAATTCTCTGAGATTCCCATTTTTCAATAGTGTCGCCACTTCTTCCCGAATATGTCGGCAGTTCCTAGTCCGGTGGCCATTTGTCATGTGGTATTCACACCACAAGTTGGGATCCCTATGGCTGGGATCAGATCTCATCAACTTCGGGGGTCATGCTTCTTTGATGTTTCTCATGGCTGACACCAACTCTACTACACTAACGTTGTAATTGTATTCTGACATCCTAGGGTAGGAAGGATCTCGCGTACCTGACGTTTTTTTGTCCTGCAATGATCTATTTTTCTGACCGCGATCAGTTCTTCTGTTGGTGGCGATCCTGTCTGCTGACCAGAAGCCTCTGTCGTGGCTTTCGATCAGTTCGTAGGGCAAAAACCATCCCCTCGAAGATCGTCTGTTCATTTCGAAATCATCTTTTGATTTTTCTCTGTTCTTCTCTCGTCCTTTTTCCGATGACGGGAAGCCAACCTGATCATCTTTGATAATTATCGTTGACTCGTACCTGCTGTGGACATCTGCCCAAGTCGTTGCTTGAAATTCAAGAAAACTTTCCTTCTATTTCCGAGAAACGTCTAAACTTCTCGGATTCAAACCCTTGGTGAATGCTTCAGCGGCCCATTCATACAAAACAGCCAGGAGCAACATTCTCAACTTTTGGAACCGGGTAACGGACTCTGGCAAAAGTGTCATTTTCATCACCCTTTCAGCATTCGTGGGCAACAAAATCTCTCCTCGAGTTGTTATGCTCGCAAGGTTGAATTCGGCAAGGAGTTTTATGGCCGTAATGATGCTTCTGGTGAGTTTATCTTGCTCCAATACTCTCCATTATATGATATTTGTCGAACTCTCTTGATCCACTAGAACACGTTTAATTTTAAAGTCTAGAACATTTAAAGAAATTAGCAATGCGTCATTGTGCGGTAGCAACAATCCATTTGCGTCTTCCTTCGTGAAAGTGATGTCATCTTCAACAACTTCCCAACGTTCCTTCAATGGGCTATCGATACTTTAATCTTTTTTGCTGCCGAGAAGGTGACCCCGTTGATTTCATTCCCCTCGAAGATCAGGTTGATCGTCTGGCGTAGAGGATCTTCTCCTGCTTTCGAGGGTTCCGCGTTATCCCAGTTGTGACCATAGTTGTTCTTGGCCCGGTCACTTACAAATTCTCTGAGATGCCTATTCTTCAACAATGTCACCACTTCTTCCCAGACATGTCGGCGGTCCCTAGTCCGGTGGCCATTTGTCCTGTGGTATTCACACCATAAGTTGGGATACCTCTGGCTAGGATCAAATCTCATCGGCTTTGAGAGCTGTGCTTTTTTGTTGTTTCTCATGGATGACACCAACTTTACTACACTGACATTGAAATTGTATTCTGACAGCCTACGGTAGGAAGGATACTGTGTACCTCACGCTGTTTTGTTCTGTAATGATCTATTTTTCCGACCGTGATCATTTCTTCTGTCGGTGGCGAACCTGTCTGCTGACCAGAAGACTCTTCCGTGGCCTTCGGTCCGTTCGTAGGGCAAAAATCGGCCCCTCGAAGGCCGTCTGTTCGTTTCGAAATTGTCTTTTGCTTTTTATATGTTCTTCTCCCGTCCTTTTACCAATGACAGGAAGCAAGCTTGCCTTCTATTTTTGAGAAGCGTCTGAACTTCTCGGATTCCGATCCTAGGTAAATTCTTCAGTCGCCCATTCATCCGAAACAGCCGAGAGAAATATTCTCTCCTTTTGGGATCGGGTAACGAGCTCTCGCAGTTACTCAGATTCTCCTTGTGAAATTCTGAATATGTCGGCCTTTCGGGCCTGCACTTTTCTGGCCCCGGCGTGAGCCTTAATAAAAGAATCCACGAGCATCTCAAAGGAATATATGGAATGCTAGGGTAACAACGAATACCGCGTCAAGGCTCCCCTCGTGAGAGTCTCTCCAAAATTCTTCAGCAAAATAAATTCAATCTCGTGAGGAGCTAAATCATTCCCCTTCACCAATGTTGTATAAGTGGTAATATGCTCCTGAGGGTCTGAAATTTCGTCATACTTTGACACACCAGGCATTTTAAACCGCTTCGGGATTAACTTTGGTGCCGCACTTGGCTTGTATGGAAACTGAGTATACTTCTTTGAGTCCGAACCTTTTAGCACTAGTGGTGCTCCTGGGATTTGGTCCATGCGAGCGCTCACTTCCCTCATAAATCATAAAAGTTCATTATTAAAGGGACCATTTTCGTTATTGGGGCCGGATCCGCTCTCCCCAGCCCCATTGGATCCAACTTCGCCACTCGGGGTGTTGTTGTCGACCCTCTGCGTTGTTTGATTTCCGGGAGCGCCGGGAGGAACCAGACCTCATCTATTTGCATTATTTAAAGCCCCCGATAGCGCCTGCTTCAACTCTATCATAACCTTATCCTACCGCGTGAGGTGGCCTAGGATGATCGTTTGTTGTTCTTGTAGGACCCTTACTGATGTTGGGCATATTTCGATGTGTTGATATTACTTTACCCATGTTTTAACCGCTTTTTAATGCTATTTGATCTTTAAAATGCCCAACATGGTTTAATTATTGGTTTTATGACTAATTGAGTTGTGTGTGATGAATTAGGGTGTTTGGAGTGCAAAAATATGAAGAAAAGGTGCTCTAG